>PVKC010008153.1:0-28496 GCA_004027635.1 Crocidura indochinensis | reverse complement strand
CTGTACATGGCACATCTGGGATACTGTTAAATAATAGCTCTTATGAGATCTCCATTTGAAAGAGACTCAAGAATGTGTAAGTGAACCAGAGAGAGTCAGGAATAATTCAAGCATAAAAATAAAAGTCTAAAAAAGGACCTTGAAAAGATCCCTCATAAAATATCTGCCTAAAGTTACAAACTTTTAGGATATTAGGATTTAGGGAGACTTGAGAACAAAAACTTAGATCTAAACCATTCCATCTACAAAATCAGAAAATTGAGGTTCCTAATTAGAGTTTGTTAAAATATTATTTGTGTTTTTCTCTGATATTTCAGGAGAGAAGCCCTACAACTTCCTCTAAAAACATATTCTTAATCATCAGGAAATTGCAACTACCTTAATTTTGTCCAATTAGGCCTATTTTCTTGATGTGTGTGAATTAAAAACAACAGTGTACCATACAATACATCTCTGCCAGTGATTAATGCTACCACATGAAACTACCACAGACATTTAGTGATTGAAAATTTATTGAAGGATGATCAAATTTACAGAAGCTATAACTAGAGTATTTTCAGTTTCCCTGTTATATTTAGGGTGAAGAGGCTAATAAAAAAAAAAGGGTTGCAATAAATGGACTCAATTCTAGTTTTGTCCTTTGAAAAACTGAGGAACTGGTCAGAGTCTCTTCTCTAAATCACTGTTTTTTCATAAGTGATATCGATGCATATTAACAGAATAAAAATAAAATATTCAAATGAATCACCATACCTAACACAATGTATGCAGTTTTGGTTGTGGGCATTATTTTTGTTGGATAATATTTGTTGGATAATAAAATAATATTGACTGCCTTTTATCACCATCTCTATCCTTTCTAACAATTGTGTTCTTTTAAGACATGCAGTATGTATAAAAATGTGTTGTGATGAAGAAACTTTGAAGGACTAGCATTTTACACAAGATTTACAGGAACTTTGAACTTTCTTTACTTTTACTTGAACTTGAGCAGGTTACTTGAACTTTCTCTTCTTTCATCCTTGGAAATCACTTGCATGAGAGCAGTAAGAGGAATAAGGTATGATACCTTTGCAAAAGAGAGAAGATAGTGTTTTGGTATCATTCAAAGCTGCATCTTCCTAATTGCTGTCTACCAAACATCTTTGTGTTTCACCTTATTTTCTTAGTTCCATGCTTCATTAATTCACGTTTATATTGAAATGAAATGTAAGCAAATATAGGAAGCTGAGCATATTGGGTTTGTCTCTACTGTTCAAGGTCAGGGTTCTTTGTTTCGGAGGGGAAGGATTGAGCCCCACCCTGGAGTACTCAAGGGCTATTCCTGGCTTTGTGCTCATAGGTGACCCATGCAGTGCTCAGGATAATATGCAGTGCCAGGTATCAATCCATGGTTGATCAAAGTGGCCCCACTCAAGGCAAGTGCCTTCTATCCTATATTCTCTCCAGTTTTCAAAGTTCAGTTTTAATAGCTGTTATATTTATCCTTTTCTCAGAAGAAAAAATTATCTTTTGCAAAAGATAAATCTAGCTTTCTTTCACAAATGATTCTAATTTATCAGGGTAAAATCAATTTTAATGATATTGATGGTGGTAAGTCATGCAAATCCATTTCAAATCAGTGGTAGAATGTTGATTTGCACCATAATGAAAAGAAAATCTAAGTTCTCACTCTCACTACTTAATACAAATTGATGTGCTAACATGATTGGTAATGGGGAAAAAAACCCTCCATTATTACCATTTGTTTGTTTCATACATTTAATTACAAACATGAAAGTTACCAACTTTTGCTTTTATTAACTAACAGCTAAAAGATAATTTCCCTAATTTTTGGCCTGTGTGCTTATTTTATAAGTATTTCCATTTACAAGAGGGCTAATCAGTACAGAAATGCATGTGATCATTCCCACGAAGGTCCTTATAGATCAAAAGGAAAACAATAATAGGAAGCCAGGATTTTGTTTCTTTCTTTGGGTGGAAAGGTAAGAATGCTAGATTTTTTGTCACTGCTTTTTTAATTAACCCCCCCTCCACACAGATATACAAAATAAATAAAATACAATACTTTTTTCCCCCTTTGGAATATATTTTCGCAGTAAGATGAAGACAAATGTGAAACAGACAACATTTCAGTTCTGCTGTTGGTCTCTAGAATACTATTTTAAGTGTGTTTCTATTGTCCTATGGAGGAAATTATGAATTAATGAATTAAAGTAGAACCACTTATCTATAAAGAAAAAAACCAGAATAACATCAAAGCCATGAGACTTGCAAAACATTGATAAAGAGGAATCTTGATTCATGTTCTTTTCTCTTATTGATAATAAAAGATCAATTCTCTGAATGATCAATGTCTGAATGGGAGTTGAGATGCTGGACCTATATGACAGGCAACATTACTGAGAAATTAAAGACACCTTAGACATTATTAGAAATATACCAATTATATCACATTGTCTAGTTATATTGAACACCTGCATCTGATGATCCAGCATGTAAGCCAACAGCATTTCTCCAGAAAATAAATCAAATGGGCCTCTACAGAAAATTTGTGTTTGCATAAATTTAGTGCAGGTGATGCACAACCCTTAAGAAAAATATCCTTGTCCCAAACAAAACAACCCTGGGCTGTCATCACATGCAAAAAGATGGCTCTGTATCTTCAGAGTGAGTACAAGAGCTTCCAGCCAAAAAATGGATGGGATTTGATTTAAAGATAAGAATGTAGGCTGAAGGGCCATTAGCCCAAGATCAGGCAAGTAGAATTGAATTAGATAAGAAGAGGAGATGATGAAACACAGCCGACAGCACATTTGTTGGAAACTTGGAAAGCAACGGGAATGACAGATCATTAGCCACAGTATGAAACAGGGCCTGGAGACAGAAGGAACATGCAGCTCTTCTTCACCAGTCCTCCCTAGTCACCCATTTGAAAGAGGACTTAGATTTGGATTAGTCCATTTAAGATACTGCCCTGGAGATTCAAAATGCTGAGCAAAGTGATCAAGCAAAAATAGAGAATCTGGAAGATTCCTCTCTGGGAAATAAGTCAGAAGTGGTCAGAGACCCCATCTCTCACATTAACTGCTTTGCCACCAACACTTAGAAGGTATCTGGTACATAACACTGACTTAACAAATCTGTGTAGTGTAGAAGAATGAACAAAGCTGACTTTTTTCCCTTGGTCCAACTTTGCCCTGAGAATGGCTGGAGTGAAAGATGCTAAGAAGACTGGGAGAGTCAATATGATCAGCTCTGTCCTAAGCACTGATACACACATGCTCAGACTCTAAATTCTTAGCATGCTTTTCTCTCCTGAAATGTTCTTTTTATGAGCTGGGCTTCCTACACAACTTAATAGGTTTAGTATGAAAGGTGGAATAGGAAACTGCTTCCTCTTCTTGGTTCCAGGCTCTATGACAAACTAAAATCAACGCAACTGAAAGGTCCTGGATCAGCATAGCTCACAGAGCAAAGCCTGGTACCTTAACTATGATGCCTAATGTCCTGGCATCAAACACATAAGATGAAAAGAGAATTATCAATGGTAGGATTGGAAAATTCAGCACATAGGTGTCACGGTTCTGTCTATTTAAACATGAAACCTAAAGATCACCAAAATCATGCTAGATATGTCTGTAAGTGGTCTACTCTCAGTATTCTAAAAGAAAAATATATTGAGCATTCTTTATCATTTAAACATTATTTTATTTTATTTTATTTTTCATTTTTTAAATCAATGGAAGTAGAGAAAAAGACAAGGCAATTGAACAATAAAGAAGAAAAAAATGGTACTTCATAGTGTGTCCATAGAAAGATCCGAGGGCATGAGTCATCTAGTTGAAAAAGCTACGCTACTATGAGATCAAGGATTCCAAGAAAATATTTCCATCTTTGGTCCATAGAGAGACATACATGAAGGCAGGCACAGGGGTATAAATGACATTAGTCACTAGTGAGAAAGGATCCCCAAGTGGGTGATGGGAAAGGTTCTAGAACCCTCATTCTGTGAAGGGACTTTTATACAAACCTCATGTACAAAACATAAATGAGACTTTCTGGTTTTGTTTTCTTTGATAAAAGGAGATCCTCAGGAATTTTTCGGGAATATGCTTAGGGATCACACCTGGCAGTGCTTGGTGAACCATATGGTATGTGATTGATCCTGGGTTATCTCCATTCAAGGCAAGCATCCTCCCCACTTTCCTATTACTCTGACCCTTTCAGTTTAGATTTTAATTATGCCATACAGCCCTGAATCCAAATTGCTTTTTAGAGGAAGAGAAAGAAATTTGTATAAAACAAAAGGATTTTGTTCAGAACAAATGTACCCAGTTCTCAAAATCATACCTAACTCATTAAGCCCCAATGAAAATTACCCTGTCTCATCAAAAAAAGCAATCAAGGTCTTAGTTCAATCTAGCACATGTCTAAATCAGAAAAAGGATAAGTTACAAGTGGATGTACCTAATGTATTCTCTCATTTTCAATGACTACTGACACAAATACTCTAGTGATCAACAAAACAGATTACACTAGAGTGGGGACCTACCAACTGCTATCTGTGCATCAAATTCAATCAGATGCCTGTTTTTCTGATGAGATAAGAAAGGTTTTCACATTTTTAAGTATTATAAAAAATAAAATAGCCTTGATCGAAATCATATGTGGGTACAAAGTTAAAATACTTCTGCTTCATGAAAGCCTGTTGAATATTACATAAAGAGTTGTTTTTCAACGTAGGTCATGCTGGCCTATCAGTCCTGGTGGAGGAATACTGTGATGACTGAGAGGAACAGAAGTCTCAGGTGCAACTGGGGGTTCTTTATGCTTGTTTGTTTAAAGAAGATAATGTCCAGGTTGGTGCTGAGTAATTTTATTTTCCAAAGAAAGGCCAAATTAGTTTGGGGAAACAATGCATCAGAACATAGTGTCCTCCCTCCCTTTTCTCTCCCTCTCTCCCTTCCTTCCTTCCCTCCTTCCTTCCTTCCTTCCTTCCTACCTTCTTTCCTTCCTTCCTTCCTTCCTTCCTTCCTTCCTTCCTTCCTTCCTTCCTTCCTTCCTTCCTTCCTTCCTTCCTTCTTCCCTTCCTCTCTTCCTCCCTTCCTCCCTTCTTAGCAGTTTGTATTGAAAGAAGCTACTTAGAAAGATGGGAGAATAGAGAAAGAGGAAGTATGGATTTCTTCAGAGTAAAAAGCACAAAGAAACAAAAGACAACAAGCAAGATATGAGCTCAATGGAGTGAAAATACAGGCTAGAAGAGCAAGCTGAACAAAGTTTATTTTTTTACATCTAAAATAATGAACAGTGAAATAGGGACTACCATAATCTTTGTTGATCTGAAGTTATACAAAGATTCTGTGAAACTAAATTTATCCATTTCCAGGGGGAAACCTTACATTTATAAATTATGAACTAATCTGCTGTTACTATCTATCAAACAACTTCTACATTTAAGTCATTTACTATAAATTTATGCATTACACACTTCCCTAAGTGTTAAATTTCTGAACAATTTTCTCAATGATAGGGCAAATAGAAAAAGGCCTGGAATAACTACTAATTTTTGTGTCTAGAGACAACATTGATTCCTGCCAACAACTGCAAAAGCAGAGAGTATCTCTCCATTTTACAATGTAAGTGACTAAGGCTCAGAAGAGTTAACAGTCTTTGTAGAGTATGCAATGGGGAAAACAGCTGAATTCTTCTTTAATCTGACTGCAGAAAATGAACATGCAACCTTTCCACCACACTGTTTCCCTTCTAAGAGAGTGAGTCTGTTTTATTTTTCAATTTTTACTTTTATAGATATACCACTCGGCAAGTGGGCAGTCCTAACATTGCGTGGCAGGTGAAACCTGGCCACCTTAGCATTCTCAGTTTCCTCCCTTTATACATAGATACCAGCCACCCTGCTATGAATGCACCAGCCAACTTTTTGCTTTGCTTATTTTTTTATTCCTAAACGTTTAAGAATCCATAAAAGAAAAAAAATGTATCTTGCCCTTTCATTTGATTAAAAAAGCTGAGGTTAGGGTTTCTTCATTTCACATGAAGCTATTTAAAGGCAGAACCTTTGAAAGATGATAATTGTAACTGAATGTGTATGTTGCATTCCTTATTTTTACTGAAGCCAGGCAGCCATCCAAGAAGTACAACTAAAAAAGGTGCAATCCCAGAGGGCTTCATATTACCTTTTCCTGTTTGCTCCTGGCCTCTCCTTCTTCCTCTTTTCCCTCCATTCTACTTCCAATTGATGTTTTTACCGCTGCTATGAAATACTGGAGGATGGAATGTGAAATACTGTTTAGGCTAAAATATAGGGAAATAGGAACCTGTTGCATGAAGCAACAGTTACTCCCCGATTTAGCTCTCAGCTTTGAGTTGTGTCTCCAGCTGCTAAGAGCAAATTTTTACATAGAAGTTGTGTGGTTATATCAGAAAAAAATAACTATGAGATGAACTAAGCTCTTTAAAGTATCCAGTTCTTAATCTAGATATTCTGTCACAACATTTTTTTTGTTTGCAAATTATTTCTCATATCCTTTCCCCCCCTTTACTAGGTCACATAGAACTGCATAGCACATTGGTCTCTACCACTCTTCCCATAGGTGCTTGCTTATTACATGATACCTAGCTTATGTTTAAGGTCTTTAAATACATTTTCTGCCTGAAAATAATTGTTTTTGGTTCACCCAAAGTGGTATGTAGGATTTATTCCTGGATCTGTATTCAAGAGTCACTCTTGGCAGGGTTAGAGAAACATCTGGGCTGTCAGGGATAGAAACAAGTTTGTTGCATCAAAATTCAGAGACTTAAATCAATAACCACCACAATCTGACCACAATTCTATTGTGAAATTAGGGTTCAAGCAATGACTTGTATGAACTCTACATATATTGATTGGAACAATTTGACTTTGAACTGCTGGAATCTACTTGAGATTTCTGACCTATTTGATGACTCTGTTGGGAGTGGCTGAAGCACTTGAGGTTGCCTGATCCTGTATCTCTATGTGTTCTGCTCTTCCATCCTCAGTATCTTTGTCTACTGGACCTTTTTCTCCAGAAGACAAAGAAAAATGGAACTTCTCACATGGTAGCTTAGGATTCCAGGAAAGCAAAAACAAAATCTATGATATATCTCTAAAGAATGAGGTACAGGTGCCGGAGCGATAGCGCAGTGGTATGACTTTTGCCTTGCACGCATCTGACCCAGGATGGACTTCGGTTTGATCCTTGGTGTCCCAAATGGTCCCCCAAGCCAGAGCAATTTCTGAGTGCATAGCCAGGAGTAACATGTGACCCCTCAGGATCACCGGGTGTGGCCAAAAAACAACAACAAAAAGAATGAGGTACAGAAGTGTCTGATCTTTGCCCTATCATGGTCAAAGCATTTCATAAATCAAACAGGTTGATTGTTTGAAGGCCACTGATGGTGAAAGTGACTAAAATAATATTGTATGATGGCATGTAAGAGAGAAGGAATTTGGAGTGTGATAAGTTTAACCAAATACATCCATGTATAGCATTTATCTTTCTATACCAATGTTTTTGGTCAACTCAGAAATAGTCTGTTTCATTAAAAGTAACTTTACGTTGGAAAAATACCTTTCAAAGACAGTGTGAGTGGTACTGGAATATAATAAAATCTGACTCAAAAATTTATCTTTGTAAGAAAAGCACACATTTCTAAGGAAGAGGTATTTTAGTAACTAGCAAAAGCACAGCTATCATCAGCCATTTATTTAGAACACAAAACATTCCCTATTCTAACTTTAGATTGTTGATTGAAAAAAATTTCAAGCTTGCCTTAACTTCTCATTACCTGAAAATCTCCACCTGTGAAAGAAAACCCCAATGTCTTACATTCTGAGCATGATTTCTTATTATATCAGAGACTCTCCTTTTTTTTTTTTTGTCAGACTATCCATTCAAGCTAGTGTCATCTTGTCTCCAGAAGTTACTGCTGGATAACTGCTTCATTCATCAGTCCTGCTCTGTTCCTCACTTCTGCACCTCCTCTCTCCCTCTACATTAGCTTGTTCCTATTTCACAAAGACAACTGCTATTATTCTTGAATGCATTCCACTTAATATTCTCCACCCACGAAGATATGCATCCCAGCAACCCTCTCCACTACTCCTTCCCATCAACCTTAGAAGACAAGGAGCCTGTCCTTTCCTGTCCTTCCTATCACCTTTGTCTTCCTTCACTTTCTCTGTGACATCATTCCATCAATAAATTTCTCTCTTCCCCAAATGACCAGCCACTTTCGGAAAACCACTTCTATGCCTCCAATCTTCAAAATAGTTTGTTTTCACCTATGTGAAGTCAGCTTTTGAGTCCTTGCATTTTCTCTTGCCCTGATCTTGATTCTTCTTCTAATTTCACACTCAGGCTTAAAAAGTAGACTCGATGTTCTGCCTTTGCTCATCAAAAAATAAATGTTGGACCGGAGAGATGGCATGGAGGTGGGGCGTTTGCCTTACATGCAGAAGGATGGTGGTTTGAATCCCAACATCCTATATAGTCCCCCGAGCTTGCCAGGAGCGATTTCTGAGCATAGAGCCAAAAGTAACCCCTGAGCGCTGCTGGGTGTGGCCCATAAACTGAAAAACAAAATAACTGTTACTGTTTACTGAGAATTTTTTAAGGAAACTGGCAGTAATACCAATTCTAAACATTTTTTTTTACTTATTTGAATCCATTGCTTCTCATAGTAAGATTGAGCTCATGTAACTTTTATTCCATTTTTTAGAGGAGGAGAGAGGGGAGGGAAAATGAAGGAGAAAGAAATCCCCGCAAGCTTTGGAAAGGAGGACAGAGATTTAGCAATTTGTTCAGCTCTGGATCCTATGCACACACAGACTGCCTAGACATTGAGTCAATCATCCTATCAATCTACTTCAGTCTGACTTCTGCCTTTTTACTACCCTGAAATTACTCCAGACCATGCTAGTCATCAACTAGATAAGCTGCTGACAATTATTAGTCCAATATAACTAACACCAGAAATTGTTTTTATTTTCCAAAACCACTCTATGCTTCAGATCAAATTTCTAAATAAAAGCATACAAAATATTATTCATTATTTAAATCACATCATATATCCACTTCATTAACTACCAGGTTTTGTTAGGGCCACTGAATACGTTTTCTCACTAATGCTAAGTAGAAAATGGGCTATAAAATATTTTAGTATTACTTATAAAAAACCAGCATTTAAATTAAGAGTCATTTAAAGTGTTAGTTTGTGCAATAATTAGTCTTTGAAAAGTCCCCATTGTGTATCATACTAAGTGAAATGAGTTAGAGGGAGAAGGATAGATATAAAATAATCACAATTATTTATAGGATATTAAAAAGGTAGTATGGTAATGAAACTTAAAGATGAGAAGCAGGAGGACTGGTCCATGGTAGAAAGTTTACTACAAAGAGAGGGAAGTGCAGTTATGGCACAGAAGAGATCATTATGACATTGATAGCTGGAAGTGATCATTCTGAACAAGAACTGATGCTGAAAAGATGTAAAGTGATATTTATGATACACGTTCAGTAATAATATTGCAAACAACCATGCCTAAAAGGAAAAGAGAAAGAAACATATCTGTCATCAAGACAGGCTAGGAGTGGGAAGGAAAGTGGGGGCACCAGTGCCAGAAAATATGCGCTGGTGAAGAAATGGTTATTGGAGTATTGGATGAATAAATATTATACTATATGAAATGAATATGAATATTGTATGAATGAAACTCAGTCATGAAAAACTTTATAAATTTTTACCTCATAATGATTCAATTAAAATTATTTTTAAAAGTCCTCATTTTCACATTACATCACAGAGAATAAGAACAATCGGTGGCACAGATGTTGGGAGAAAAAGATTCTTTTTGACGGCTGGTGGGAATGTCGACTTGTCCATCCTTTTTGGAAAACAATATGGGTCACTCCTGGTTCTGTACTCAGGGATTTGTGTTGAAAGAAAAGTACTTTATCCTTGTACCATCTCTCCAAATCCAAAAAGGGAACATAACAGAGGATTGGTAAGACAAGAGTAGAACTTCAACTTGGCAATGGGATATTGACATAATTTGGAGGGATTATACTCAAATAGTGACTGAGATCAAGTCATGTTTGTCTTTGTGTCAATAATCTGCACATGCCTGGATCATAGTAAGCAGGACAAAAGATATGTCATCATTTTTAGCATCTGGTCCCTGCCACTGGCAAAATAGCTGAGCAAAATCATCACTGTGCAACTTTTGTCATTTTGTATAGAGTTGATCCAGTTCCAGGAGAGAACAGGTAACCCAATTTGGACTGAGGATATTTAGCACTGAGTCTGGACTCTTAGTGGGGAAAGATGCCCTTGTTTTTTATTTTATTGTATTTAGGGAACAATAAAAAAGCTGTTTGAAAATAAAATACAGCAAGAAGTATTTCTTATTTGTAATATACTAACATCATTAGTTGCTTAGGCCATTTTATCAGGACTTTTTCCTCCAACATGCAATTGAAAAAGATTCTGGGGTGCCGGGTGGTGGCGCTGGAGGTAAGGTGCCTGCGCTAACCTAGGACGGACCACGGTTCGATCCCCCGGTTCCCCATATGGTCCCCCGTGCCTGCCAGGAGCGACTTTTGAGCGAATAGCCAAGAGTAACCCCTGAGCGTCACCGGGTGTGCCCCCCCCCAAAAAAAAGAAAAAGATTCTGGCTGATGCATTAAGAATGTTATTTAATAAATAAACATAAAATCATTGATTTTATTTGCAGAAATAGAATAGATCCAGTGAGATAATAGTTTGTCCACTGTTTGTTTATTCAAACTATAATATCACTTAGTCCAACATTTCAAAAATTGTTCTACTTAGAATCTCTCTCACCATGAACAATGAAATGATTTATTTACCCTTAATATGTTTTTCTATCAGTAATCACAGCACTAGCCACATAGCAGCAATGTAATCTGGCCCTTGACTGATTTGTTGCAGAAGCTAGGCCCTAGAGAGCAAACATGTCACCAAAGATCTTCTTCCTTTCTTTTTTATTTTTTTTTCAAAGTATAACACTGGAAGATAAAAGTAATTAATACAGCAAATAGCACTCAGTGGGACAGAAGCAGGTAGAGTCATTTCCATTTGTGCTCACCTGAAGCAATTATTGCATGGGTTAAAAAAATATAATACTCATCAATACATTTCAAATGCGCTTCATTCTAGTAGCTTGCTATAAACTGGTCCCAGCCACTCAGTATTCCCATGGTTGCATTATTTTCCCGAGATTTTGGCTGTTCTGATATAAAATAACTGCTCTCCTCTGCCTTACCTATCATTAGATTGGTGGGCTTTATACATCATTCATAAGCCTCCTGGTGTTATTTATTGTGAATCTCTCTGGTTCAAGTCACATTTGATCAACATGCTGATAAAGAAGTTTCCAATCACTAAACAAAACTTTTATAAGAAGAAAAATGATTTGAAACATGTTCTGGATTCAGTTTACCTTAACATAGTTAACTGGATTAGATGCCAGGGATATGTCTCTGGGTGGATGATTTGATAAATTTATGATTCCCTCCCCCCAGGGTTCTGAATTGAATTCATTCAACACAGAGTGCTCACACTATGCAAGATGCTATGTTAGATCCTGGGGCAATCTGATATTTGTACTATTGGGTATCATCTCTCAAATTCTTAAGAACATAACAAAAAATGTACATGGTAAGAATGTGAAGGAGGAAATAGGAAATGGCATGTTTTGTTAGGGCAGAATTAGTTACAGCAGGGTGGGATTTCACCAGGAGTATGTTATTAGGGAAAATAATTTTGACTAACTCTTAGACTTTATAAAGCATTACAATACAGAACCAAAGGAACTTAAAGGTTAAACAGATGCAATTATTGTCTTTTGCATAAATAACAATCTTTCACCACCTAGCTAATAATATAGTACTAACCTATAGATTTCCCTCTGTATAGTTTATATATATACTGCTATATATAGTATATATACTACTAAGCCAAGAAAGCAAGATGCCCCATTAAGACTATGGTCAAGAACAGAATATCATTTTCCCATGTATGATTCCAAAGTCTCTTTCTTTTTTCCTTTCTGATTTCCAATTCTTCCATTTCATAAATATTTACTCAAGGCCACTAAAATGTTAAGCAGAAATTTCCATAATTTTTGCTATGGCTAAGTTTCAGAGGTTTAAAATAGCTACTACAGCTTCACTAATCTGAATCTGAAATTCTAACATTTGACTCAACTGTGATGACAAGAATCTAGTTTTGCAAGTGTTTATGAAAAAAAAAACAACAACAAAATGCTTGCTACAAAGGAAGTGGGAACAAAAAGCTATAACTAGAGCTCTATTTACTAGTACTTCTTGAAAAGTAAAACTACTGGAAAGATTACATCATCCATTTAAATGCTGAACCAGCACATTCAATATTCAGTGATGAGAAACTAATGATGTGGGGGCAACTACCTTTTTGTATAATCATAAACAAAAACCCCAAGCATTGTGTCTTGGAAGGGTAATTTTTTTCACTTTTACCATATCAATTCAGGTATTACATTTTTTTTAAATCTATGAATTCAGAAAGCTAACAACAGACTCCTCAAAGTGACCAAGTAGCTATTTAAATCAATGGCATCTTTAAAGTATTTTGAAGGCTAGAGCGATAATACAGCATATACTGTAATCACCTTTCTGTGGCTAACCAAGTTACCATTGTCTCATAAGTTTCTCCAAGCACTACCAAGTGTGATTCCTGCAAATAAAAAAAGGGTAAGCTTTGAGCACCACTGCTAACTCTGTGTGACAAGCCCCCACCAAAAAAAAAAAAAAACACCCAGAAAATTAAATTATTTTGAGAAAAGTACTTTTATCCCTTTTATATAAAAAATTGGATCTTCTTGGTAACCAATACCAAAATGAAGGTTTCTGTTGCTGTTACTTTTTCTTTCATTCTTGGTGGTACACAGGGGTTACTCCTGTCTCTATGCTCAGAAATTAGTCCTGGCTGGATCATGGGACCATATGGGATGCCAGGATCAAACCCAGATTGGGTACAAACAAGGCAAATGCCCTCCAGTCATGCTGCTATTATTTTTTAAGAGTTTCTCAACTCTAAATCTATGACAAATGAGAAAAATAAGTCAAACTTATTCTCAAAAATCCATTTTAAAACTCAGAGGAAGAAATTAAACCAGGGAAGACAAGAAGATAGAAAAGGAGAGTGAGTCGATGGATAAAGAAAAGGGTAATTGATTCTGGTGTACACAACAACATAATTTTAGTAAAATAATCTTAAAAAAAATATATGAGGTTCTCAGTGGTAGAGTACTTTGAGGTCCTGAGTTCTATTCCTGGCATCACCAAAACCCAACACCAAAAGAAAGAAACATAAATTCTGATAATATAAAAGTGTCTACAAGTGTTTCATAGATACCAAGTTTGATTATTTGGCATCTCAAAGAGCACTTCATTGGTGGATTTACTTTCAAAGCAAATGGTCCATCAATATTTCTTTTTGTTGTTTGCTTTGTTTTGTTTTGGGGCTATACCCGGAAGTGCTCAGTGCTTTAACCCTCTCAATTTGGGGGGGGGGGTCATACCCGGCAGTGCTCAGGTGTTACTTCTGGCTGTCTGCTCAGAAATAGCTCCTGGCAGGCACGGGGACCATATGGGACACCGGTATTCGAACCAACCACCTTTGGTCCTGGATTGGCTGCTTGTAAGGCAAACGCCGCTGTGCTATCTCTCCGGGCCCTTACCCTCTCTATTTAGACTTTACATTTTTGTAATGTCTTACCTCTGCCTCCATTTTCAGAGATCATTCCTGGCAGTCTTGGAGGAACTATATTGAGTATTGAGGATCAAACCAAGTTAGTTTTATACAAAGCAAACACTATCCAAAATACTATCTCTCTAATTCCACAAATGACCCATCTGAACCCTGACATAAACTTTAAATTACTGATGCAATCAAATTGCATTTTATTTAAATATAAAATTCTTTAATAGCACCACTGAGATATACAATTACAAGTTGTTCAGAATTGACTTTCAGTCTTACAATGTACAAACCCTTCAACAGTGCATACTTCATTCAATTTCTTGATTTGAGTTTTTCTCATCTTTCTAAAATTACTTTGGCTTTTTTAAATTGTTGCATATTTGATGGTCTACATTAAATACAATATAAGAAGCAATTTACAAACAGTGTGAACCTAAGAGGGAAAAAAGAGATTATAGCCAAGAATTAAGAACTAATCTTCTGTAGTTCATCTATCAAGTGAAAACTATAAAAAAAGTTTACATTTTAAAATTTATTTATTGATATATTTATTTTGTTAGTACTTGGGTCATATTCAGCACCTCTTCTCAGGGTTTATCATTGGCTCAGTGCTCAGAAATTATTTCTGGCAAACTGGGATGGGAAAGGAGCAGATATGGCAAGCTGGGGATCAGACCCAAACCAAGCTTCTTTTTTTGTTTGTTTGTTTGGGTTTTTTTTTGGGCCACACCCGGTGACGCTCAGGGGTTACTCCTGGCTATTCGCTCAGAAGTCGCTCCTGGCAGGCACGGGGGACCATATGGGGAACCGGGGGATCGAACGTGGTCCGTCCTAGGCTAGCGCAGGCACCTTACCTCCAGCGCCACCACCCGCCCCCCCCCAAACCAGCTTCTTACAAGGCAAGTGCCTTATCCACTATGCTAACTCTCTGCCTCCAGTTTACATTTTTAATATCCTGTTTCTTATGGAAGAGACTTTAAAAACTAGAATCATGTTTTTATATTCTATATTTCACAGCTTTAGCATAAGTTGATTGTAGACATTTATTCTGCTTAATAGATATTTCTATTTACTCTCAATGTGCTTTTATTAGCCCATAAGTCACAGGTGGCTTTAGTTAACCACATTTCTAAGGTTAAGTATTTGGAGTCTTTTCAATAGGCCTATGTATAAGGTTATTCTATCATTTAGTAGTATTGCAAATTATATTACCTTTTTTAAAATGGTAGAACAAAAGTAAAAACTCATTCTTACCCAACTAAAAAAATAGGTCTCTTTGGATTAATAAATATAGATCTGCTTAGAGCCTGGAATAGGCATCATCAGATTCCTTCTCTGTTCTATAGTGCTTTGGGATACATATACATATCCTCCTATAATGACAATTCACCCCAATACTATAAGGTCATTGCAGTTTATGACTACAAGCTACATTATTAGAGTAAGTTAAAGAAAATGATTTTGGTCTAAATTACTTCATAAGAACTTCTTACTTCAGGCATCAACTTAAAATTCCCCAAAATTTCAAGAATAGTTTCTTTGTTATGGAAAATAACCTCCTTTTTATGGATTTCGCTTCCCTTTTTCTTAAATTCAATCATTTAAATGCCAGTTCTCTGAGTCCTTGAGCCAGTGTTCAGGCCTCAAAGATTTACATTTAAAAAAATACAATGTGTGGCCAGAGAGATAGCACAACAGTAGGGCTTTTGCCTTGCACACATCTGCCCAGGACGGCCCTGAATTCTATCCCCAGTGTCCCATATGGTCCCCAAGCCAGGAGTGATTTTTTTCTGAGTACATAGCCAGAAGTAACCCCTGAGCATCACTTGGTATGGTCACCCCAAAACAAAGCAAAACAATAACAACAACAACAACAACAACAAAAAACAACTAACAATGTACTTCTAAAGCTTCAATAAAGGGACTGGAAAGATAGCAGCAAAGGTAAAAAGTCGACCTTGCACTTGGCCAACCTGGATTCAATTCCTAGTATCCCATATGGTCCCCCAACCTTGCCAAAAGTGATTCCTGAGTGCTGAGCATCACTGGCTGTGCCCAATATATAAAACAATAACAATAACAACAAGAAATACAAACAAGATTCAATGAAAATCAGAACCTTTCCCACTGACCAGTAACCTTTCAGAATAACTAGTTTTGAGATTATATTGATTGTTAAATGCAAATAGCATTGTAAAACAATAATAATTTTAAGAGAATTTATAGCACTTTCATTTTTATATGCAACCAATAATATCACAATCACAATTTTTGCTGTTTCAGGAAATACTGGTGGTGCTTGGCGACTACTTTTAGCTCTCTGCTCAAAGAGACCTCCTGGCAATTCTAGGATTGAATCCTGACTTGCCTGCAACACATACATTTAGTCCACTGAGCCATCTTTCTGATCTTTTCATAATCAGATTTTTACTGAACACTATAAAATAAAAAATTACATGTTATCACTGGGGATTCATTATACAAGCACACATATTTAAAAATGATTAGTTTTAATTTCTGAATACTTGAGTAGTTCTTAGATATTCACTAATGTTTAGAAGTCCAGGCTGGGTTGGCAAATAGATAATTCAGTGGTTGAGCTTTGCATGTAAAAAACATTAAATGTAATTCCTAGAACCATAAAGAAGAAGAAAAAGAAAGGAAGAAGGGAGGAAGGAAGGAAGGAAGAAAGAAAGAAAGAAATAAAGAAAGAAAGAAAGAAAGAAGGAAAGAAAGAAAGAAAGAAAGAAAGAAAGAAAGAAAGAAAGAAAGAAAGAAAGAAAGAAAGAAAGAAAGAAAGAGAAATATAAATAGAATAGAAAGAAAGAAATATAAATAGAATAGAAAGAAGAAAAGCAAGCAAGCAAGAAAGAAAAAAGAGGGAGGGAAAGGGAAAGAAGGAAGAGAGAAAGAGAAAAATGAAAGAAAGAAAAGAAAAGAAATGAAAAAAGGACAAAATCAATCCAGGATGCAACTCAAGTGATACTTTGCATGTGTGAGTCTCCCCCCAGGTATGATTCCTGCGTCAGGTGGCATTCAGGTCATATCTCCACATTACAGGCATCATGTTTATAGTTGTTAAAGCAAAAAAGATGTTACCACAAAACAAAAGTCTGCAGAGTAAAGTAAAGTATTTATACTGCAAGGAAAATCTTAACTTTTTTTCTGTTCTAAATAGTATCCAAAATATTTTAAAAAAGTTAATATGAATTAAGTGTTGCCAAAATGTTTTTTTTACCCAATTATGCAATAGATTTTTACCAACAGGAGATGAGTCCTTGAGTATCACAGACACTACAGAAGCAATGATTATTACGCTATAAAGATGATTTCCAGTTCGACAGATAGAGAATGATAACTGCTTATGTTTCAATCTATATATTTCTCTGAACTAATCTCAAGATCTCTGGGGATCTGTGTGTAAGATTCCCCTTAGCACAGTGGACAGTGGATGAAGGGTAGTAAGAATAAGGAGATGCATAAAATGGTTCCCTCCAGAGCAATTTTATCTTATTGAGACTTCCCCCATTACTGAATAAAAAATGATCTAGAGAGTTGATACAAGTGTTGATATCTCTTTATATCTGAGACTGTGTCATCATCTCCATAATTTCACTCAACTATTTGAAAATGAAGGTCAGTTTTTCTGAGACAAATGACATTCAGCCCAGATTTATTTAATATTAGAGCTATTACAAACCATGACAGGGAGAAATGTTTGTTATGACACAATTTATTTTTATATGAGCATCCTTTATACTGAGTCATAAAACATTTTAGAGATACATAAGCTAATGGTCCTTATAGAATGCTGATTTTCCAATGTTTGTTTAACTTGTGATTGTGATGAAAAATTGATTGTTTTATTTGTTGGCAGGTAACAGTGGGATTTCCAACAACTATGTTAAATAAGGTAATTTCAGAGGTTTAATATATGAAATAGCATGGTTTAGCCATCTCAATGCCTCCCATAGAATCAATGAGTGAGGGAGCGAGGGAGCAGGAAAAAAAGAGTAATGTTGTGCATAGTAGAGGAAGAATACAATTAGGGGGGAAAAAACCCAACTCTCACCTATAGGGAAAAAAAATCTTTCAACCAAGTAATATATTTTCTCTAAAAGAAATGAAGAGTATTCTCCTGTCTTTTCCCTGTCAAGTTGCAACTCCTCGCTTGCTTTCAGCATATGATATTTAAATGATAAAGTAAGACAATTTCAAGTTCACCATATCAAATACAGCAATGGCTCCCCAAGGAAGGAGAAAGAAGAATCAGTGGCAGTGCTGTTGGATGTTTTAGACCTGTGGTACTATTTTCATAAATTAAATTTACAACCAACTGGCTTACTTTCTTTCGCTTTTTCATTCAAGTCAAAACATCATAACTCCCCATTGAGATGAGACTGACAGTTTTCAGATAGACTTCCCGGCTTTTGCTTTTCTCGAAGCCCCAATCCCTCATTTTAGTGCCGAAACTCTGGGAAATGCTTGCTTTCCAGGGAATAAAATAAAGGTAGGGTTTTTCTATATCACACAGAAATAACTCAGCCAGTCAATGTCAAAGCACTTTAATATACCAGTTCAAAACCTGAAATCAGAATAAAGTCTCATTGGGTTGTAGGCCCATTGACTCAGTATCTAAAATAAATGAAATTCAATGTTTGGCAGTTCTTCATTTGAGCGGTACCCAGATTCTTTGTTTAATATACAGTTCATTTATTATCCCTCTTTTGTTCTCAAATTCAATACTATTCACTTATTTACTGATAAAAGGAAGAGAAATATCTGAATCACATTTTGGGTGTAATTTATAAAATGACTAATTTTTCAAAGATGTCTGAAGCGTTGTATGATCAATCATATGGCCAAAATGACCTTTGGCAAAGGAGATGGCAAAACAAGATGACTTGGGGGTGAGAAAATAGTGGAAAAAATGTTTTCTATGTTATATGAATCTCAGTTCAGATGTTCTGAAGCCAAATGTGTAATCTGGAATAAGATCTTATCAACTAGCCTTCTGTCTAGAAAATAGAATTAATAGACAACACTCTTAATAGAGAAATTAGGGAAATTAAATAAAATCATTTAAAGATGATAGCATGATACCTATCCAGTACCATGCCTGGTACATAGAAGGCCATATTTAAAAAGCACTGATGCTGCTATTATTGGCATTTAAATTATTGCCTTCATTTTAATACTTCCATGAGAAATAAGGACAATGCTCAAAAAAGAACTCAGAAGTGGAGCTGGTGGCAAATATGTTTAACAGAGAAGTGATTTTTCATGATATGTTTTTGTTTTTTTTGCTTTTGGGCCTCACCCAGCGGTGCTCAGGGGTTACTCCTTGCTGTATGCTCAGAAATAGATCTTGGCAGGCATGGGGGACCATATGGGACACTGGGGTTCGAACCAACCACCTTTGGTCCTGGATCGGCTGCTTGCAAGGCAAATGCCTCTGTGCTATCTCTCCGGGCCCAAAGAAGTGATTTTTCTACCTCTACTTCCTTAGATGCATATGAAAGCTGAGTTAACCAGGTAATTAACAGTGAAGTATCTGATTGCCTCCTGGGTCATGATCAACATCACCTGCAAATGGCAAATATTTATGGAGCTTTTTAAGCATCACTAGGTAGAATACCCTTCCATGCTGATGACTAAGATGGCTTCCAGCAAATATATAATACAAATAAATCAGTTGTTTGAAATTCTTTTAATTGTGCATGGTAGAAACCTTGCTAAGCCGGGAGAATGGAAATATCCTAAAATAAAAAGTAAAAAGTGATGTTTGATCAATGTCCACAGTGAAGAAGTGTTGGTTCAGATAGGCAGCATGCAGAGGATTCAGAGTTTACTGTGCTGTAACCTAGGCCTGGTGACAGAGCAGGTGAGAGCATGGCAGGACTAAAGTCAAAAGAAGCAGTCAGTGGAACCTGGGGCAGAAACTACTGTGCAGAGTCCACTGGAGCAGAGCTGTAATTTTTGGTTGCCAACTAGAGCTAGCCTGGCGTGACCTTGCAAAGGCGAGCACTAGTAGAATAAATCTTCCAACCTCACTGCACACTCTCTCTCTGATTGCCTATAAATGCTCCACAGGCTAAAGTCATCAAGAGGCCAGATAGCAAGAGTCTTCAGCTGCAATCTTCATGGGTCAATCTCCTAGGATAGAGAGCAAAGTGAAGAGCTGGTGTGGGAGGACAAAAAAGAAGATTCTTCGGTTGACCTAAAGACTCAAGCAGGATGAGACCAAGTACAAAGGTGGAAAAGAGAATGCTTTAGAGCAAGGATTGCCTATTGCTTACTTCTGTAACCCTAGTACCGAAAATTGCCTGACTCAGAGAGAGAAAGCACTCAACAAACATTCATTTTAAAAGAGCAATACTGCGGGGGTATTCACTTTAGTATTAGATTTTTAAAAGCAGAACATTTTCAATTTGCTCTAAAACTGATCGAAAGCCTGTCTCTGCAGACTCATAGAGAAATATGAAAATAGGCAAGTGACAAAAGTTTGGCATGCAAAATCAGAGCTGTCTTATGGCCAATGAGCTGTGCAAGGCAGCCATCACATGAATGCATTCCAGAGCAAAGTTGGCTCCCTGTCCACAAATTTACATTTAAATCCTAGATTAATACTATTGACTCATATAAGCGGAACCCCTACAATTTGGGGAAATAAACTTGAAAAATAAATAGTACAAAATAATATAGTTCTGGAAATTCCAAAGTTAAATTTTGCCATTAGTTTTTTCAATGCTCTATGCTTTTCCTATTAAAATTTTCTGTTCTGTTTTTATTTTTTGAGCAGATGCTATTGAAATAATTGTGCTGGGATTAAACTTCCTACACCCGTTTCCTAACTTTTACAAAAAACATTTTGATAGAAAACTTTAGGCACTACTTAAGATAAGTAATGTGTGACTACAAGCCACACTGTGGGACACCATTAAGATAGGTTATTTCAAACAGAAAGCAGTAAGCTTCACAGAGCAAACTAGTATTAAAATATATCCTGGGTCACGATGAAAAGAATTTATTAGTGCAGCTAAGGTTCAACATTTTAAAATACTCTATACTAAATGCCACCATGGCATTTACTCTGCTTAAAATGTAACTTAAAATAAGATATTTAATCAGTGATAGCCTCTATTTATCTATCCTTATGAAATAAATAACATGCCCTTGTTTGCTCATACACTGATAAGCTGTACTCTATTATAGACTATTCATTTCTTAAAAATTCTGAATGCCACCCACTAAATTAATTTCAAAATTGGTTAATGGGTAGAGACCTAATGTTTTCAAAGGCTTGCCTTACTTGGCTTAGCTCCGACATAAGCATAATTGTAGAAATAAAGCACAGGCAACCTATAAAGAAACAAAGCAGACTGAAAAAACTAAAGAAAAAAATTATAAATGATGTATTCAAGGATGGATGAAGATGTGTGAGCCGATTTTATATTGAATTGGGAGAATGGGGACAATTTTTTAACTGACAAACAATTCCCCAATTCACGTTATTTTGGTGGGTTGCTTGTTTTGAGGCCATCCTAGAGGAGCTCAGACTTATTCCTGACTCTGGGCTCAAGGATCCTTCCTACTAGTCCTCAGGCAAATATATGCACTATAGGGGATTAAACCTCAGTGGTTCATGTACAAAGTCAATTATCCTACCTGTTATGCTATCATTCCTCACTCCACACCACATTAATTAAGTTATCTACTCCACAGACTAAGTCCCATGTCTAGACTGGGTACTGACAATAGAAAGATAAAATACATCAATGTTTTCTGACTGGAACCAGAAAACAGTGGGTTTAGAGTTTGCTTTTCACACAGCCATTGAAGGTTTAATCCCTAGCATCCCATGTGGTCCCTGATCAATGCCAGAAGTAATTCCTGAGCTCAAAGCCAGAAGTAACCACTGAGTACCTCCGTGTGTGGTCCCCAAGTCAAAAACCATCAAAGCGAAGCAAAACAAAACAAAAATGCATAAATGTCTTCAACAAACTCACTTCTGGAGACTGTTGCAAAAAAATGAAGACATAATTGGTGGTAACTAGTATATAGATAGCAACTTATGCAGTGAAGGAGACCCATGTCTTTCCCACATTTGCTGTTATTACCTTAGAAACTGGAATAATTTTCTCATCTTTAATTCTCTCACTTATTAAAATAAAAGGTTATTCCATTCACCTTGAACAGTGGTGGTACAAATTAAGGAAGATCATGAACAAAAAGAAAAGTGCAACACAGGAGTCTAATACTTGGTTAGTACTAATATTGTCATCACATCACAATCATAATTTGTGTCAGCCTCAAAGTCATTGACAAGAGCTTCCTTGCAAAGTAGTACTGTGAATAATTAGACTCTGTAAAGCTGCTGGGCAAAGACCACAACCTGAAATCTCTAGAGAATAAAATAAAATTAAGGTTCTCATGTGAACTACTATTGTTCCAGAGTATCTATTCCTGAAGTTGTAACATTACTCTCTGAAGTGATTAATGGTGAATTTTCAAATATTTTGATGTTTTGTGGCTTAGGACAGACACAGGACATAATTGCTAGGAGATAAAATAAGGAGTGCAGAATCATCAAATGTAAAGTTTACTATAGGCAACCACCAGAAGAAAAAGGTTGCAATCTAAAGCACAGTTTATTAAAGCTGTACTAAGATTCATCTGATAACTGATGGTTGATCATTATATGATATGCATGGTTAGAAAAAGCTCTAGAGGATTTTAACTATCAGCGGATATAAAGTATTATAAAGAAAAATTTTATGGATGATAAAACAAAAGCCAAACTAGATTAAATAAGACAATAACCAATCTTGACGGCCAGGATTCAATTTTCACTTATAGATTTCCTATTTTGGATTCTTCTGCCTTTTTTTCAATACAGAAGACATTCAAAGAAAATTATCTTTTCATTACTCTTTCTTCTGAGTCAAAATTCACAAAAACATAACTCAGCATATATAAAATATGTCAATATTTCTTCTACCTTTTTATCTAAAATGGTAAAAAAAAATAAAAAACCAAAATATTTTGCATCTCTCATCTTCTCTTACAGTACAAAATTAGTTCACATAATCAAACTGAATACTTCTATTTCAAATGTGCTTCACAATATGAAAAATAAAAGTTTGGTTTATGGTCTTGTAAATTCTTAGGCAAGTAAAAGATATTTAGTAATCATGCCAAACTTTGATTGCAACCTCAAGTCCTAGAATGCTAAAATTTCTCAGTTAAAAATTGTATAACTAGTGGGACCCGAGAGACAGCATGGAGGTAAGGCGTTTGCCTTTCATGCAGAAGGTCATCAGTTTGAATCCCGGTGCCCCATATGGTCCCCCGTGCCTGCCAGGAGCAATTTCTGAGCATGGAGCCAGGAGTAACCCCTGAGCACTGCCGGGTGTGACCCAAAAACCAAAAAAAATAAAATTGTATAACTAGGTTCTACAATATATCAATAGTTTTCTAAAATCAAAGATTTGTTTGTTTGTTTGTTTGTTTTGGCCATACTCGGTGACACTCAGGGGTTAATCCTGGCTATGTGCTCAGAAATCGCTCCTGACTTGGGGGACCATATGGGATGCAGGGGAGTCTAACCATGGTCCATCCTAAGCGAGCACATGCAAGGCAAGTGCCCTACCACTGCGCCACCACTCTGGTCCAAAGATCATTTTTTGGATAGATGGAGCTAAAAGAATAAAAAAATGAGAAACTTCTAGTGAATGGTAGGAAAATATTAAGCAAAATATATCAAATTAAAAGCATATGCACCAAAAATAAAAAGATTAGAATAATAAATATACCACAGACAGAGTGAAATATTAGTCAACCATTTATCTGACAAAGCAGTGGATATACCAGATTATATAAAGTGCTGTAACAGTTAAAAACAAGGTTAGAAAGATAAAATAGTATGCAAGATGTTTCCTAGAAAGCCACTGGCCCAGATTCAATCTCTGACACCTTATGATTGTTCAAGAACCATTAGGAATAACCCCTTAACACTGTGTGATGTGGTCTCAAAATAACAATAAAAACAACAATCCATCACATCCAAAAATGGGGAGAAAAAATAAATAGAAACTTTCTTAAATAAGATATACAGATAACTATATAAAAATGCTTGCATTACAGATCATCAGTGAAATAAATGTAGATCAAAAATATATCACCTCATACCAGTTAGACTAGCACATATAAAAAATAATGGAAATGGGGCTAGAATGATAGGAAAGGTGCTTGCTATACATGCAGTTGAGCTGTATTTGATCTCTGGCAACCATATGGTCTACTGAGACACCCAGGAGTGAGCACTGAGTGCAGAAGTGAGCCCCGAGCCTACCTGAGTATTACCTTGTAAGTAAGTATATAATCCCTGACACGCCATAAAACCTCCTAAGCCTCCCCACAAACATACCTGAAGGCAAAATCAAGTGTAAATCCTAAGCGAAGTTGGATGAGTTAAGAGAGAGACACAGAGAGAGAGAGAGACAGAGAGAGTGAGAGACAGAGACAGAGAGAAAGTGAGAGAGACAGAGAGAGAAAAAGAAAGAGATGGGCTTTCATATGATCCAACAATTCCACTTCTGAGCATCTAACCTAAGGCCTCAAAATCCCAATTCAGAAAAGACATCTGTGCTACTATGTCAACCATAACACTATTCATGATAGCCGAGATCTAGAAATAGCCCAGCGTCCAAGAACAGATGACCAGATAAAGAAAAGTTATATAAATGCAATGGAATATTACTTGGCTATTACCCAAAAAGAAAATAATGAAATTGATCACAATGTGTATACAACTCGAGGTTTCAAACTGTGTTAAGTTAGTCAAAAGCAGAGAGCAAAATGTGGAATCATCTTTTTTATATGCGCGATCTCTTTAGATAGCATAGTATGGTACAAATAAATAACCAAAGATAACCGAACTTAAGAACTGGTTTACAGAATTGAGCTTACTGAGGGTGGGGGTTATTAGGAAGGAACTTTGAAACAACAGTGGAGGGGAAACACTCTCTGGTGGAGGGTGAGCAGCTGGACCATTGTGCACATAAAACCCTAATGCTAACAGTACTGTAAATTATTACAAAACAAATAAAAAATAATCCTTGAGACTTTGCCATGTTGTATTAGTTCTAATAAAATGATCAACCAGAAGCTTTCGTTTTGTTTCTAGTTTAATCCTTAAAACATCATGGCACAAAGATAAACACCCAATTAAAATTGGGCAAAGAATTTGACAGGTCTCCAAAGAAGATTTATAAATGGCCAACAAGCACATAAAAAGATGCTCAATCTCATTAGTCATTACCAAAATGCCAAAAGCACAGTGAAATGTCACCTAACTATCGTGTCCGAATGTCACCTAAATACAGCTCACCTCTCTCTGAAGTTCTAGAGGAAAGTAAGTACTTTGGAACAGCAACAAGTTTCAAAGGGTTCTAGAGACTATGCCTTACAACTCTTTTGATAAATGATAGATTCTCTTTAAAATGAATGATATGGGATGCTATTGTTTGTAGTTGATTCTCAAAGAATGACATAGATTGGGCAATCAATAGTTCTGATTTGGTATCTCTACCTATTTATATGAATAGCCTATGTTGTCTAATCACGGTGTCACCTCTTACCATTTTGATATGGAAACACTATTTTCTTTTCTACTCCCCTGGCAACTTTTATTGTTTTGCACAATACCAGAGAGCAAGATGTTTACAGGATTCTAAGAAGCCAGATTCATTACTAGCATAAAATAGATTCCAGTCTTTCTATTTTCACATTTTTCTAGCTTGCATACAGCAATGCCTTAACTGTCTAAGAAAATGTTTTTTGTAAACCCATCTTGAAACTAAGGTTACAAGTAAACAAGTGGAAGAAAATAAATTTCTCAGAAGTGATATCTTAGGGGTTGTTTCTTTCACAATTTGATTGGAGGTATAATATAGCTCACATTGATATATATGTTATTTTTTTAATTTTTAAAATGTGCATTTTTTAGAATTACAAATCTTTCACAGTTATATATAAGGTACATAGTGACAGTAACTTAGGGCAATTCACAATGATATTTAAACACACACTGAGGTTTAGGTATATAAACCTGAATTGTCAGCTCTATTTTAAAATATTATTTTTAGATTAAAACAGATATATTAAAAAAGATGAAACATTCATGTTTATATTTAAGATAATAAAAGACTTAAAAAGAAAAATTTTATTGGTTCCCATACCCTAAAGAACAAGTTCACTCACCTCTGCCTTTAGAAATATATAAAAGCATCTTGTATATCATAACAACATATACAATCTGCAGCATGTTGTACAGGACATGCTGGTGAAAAGGATGAGGGTTCCTTTTAATGTTAAAAAGAAAAACCACATAAACACAGTAAGAGAGCATTTTTTATCCTTCTCATCAGTCTATATGTGAAACAAAATAAGAAAAGGATTCCCAGGGGTTTGCAAGTGATCCAGTCAGTATTCAAACCTTTGAGTTCTAAATACCTTTCATATACTGTAATATATATTTTGGAGGCCACAGTGATAGTACAAGAGGTAGGGCACTTTCTTTGCATGTAGCTAATCCAGGTTAAGTCAAATCCCTGGCACACCATCTGGGCCCCAGAGCACTGTCAAAAGTAATTCTTCAGTATAAAGCAAGGAGTAACCTCTAAGTATCACCAAATGAGGTGCAGAAAGAAAAACATACATTTGGACTGCTCATCATATTTTTATAGTGAAAGTCAAGTTAAAGTCTTAATGGAGCTGTGTGAAATATTTACTAAAATGAACATATTGTTGATTGTTATAAAGCAGTGATCCTCAAACTAAGGCCCGTGAGCCACATATTGTATTTGTTCCCGTTTTGTTTCTTCACATCAAAATAAGACGGATGCAGTGTGCATAGGAATTTGTTCATAATTTTTGTTTTTACTATAGTCTGGCCCTCCAATGGTCTGAGGGGCAGTGAACTGGGCCCCAGTTTAAAAAGTTTGAGGACCCCTATTATAAAGATAATGCTAGACTGTACTCAAGTCAGTTCATCCTTTATCCTAAAAGAGATATGTTCTTGGGAACAACAGAAAAAGAAAGAGAAATGTGTTCTTAGTAGATCTAGCAAATAGATCAACATTTTCCCCATAGTCTATACCATGGCTTACTAAGACCTGAAATGAATCAAACACATCTCATTTAGACACATATGGAGTAGAATCTAATTAGTCAACTCTGACCTATAACACACTAATGAAAGCAAATAATGCTGTGGGAATTATAAAACAGACAAAAGTCATAAACTTACTTATTTTTAATGCAACAGAACGTGTTGTATTTTGGGGAGCTACCAAATTTGCTTCTGTGTGTTTTGATTGTAAAGCTGTGGAAATTAGCATTAAATCTATAAGTACATGTATCAACTTGCTGAGGCAATAACTGCATTGGAGAAATAAATTAATTTGGAATTGAGTATTTTTTGTAGATAAATCTCAGAATACAAATTTGGAGCTAATTAATAAAAAATTTCATAAAGGGAGTAGAGCTAGACTGATAGTACAGCAGGTGGAGTGCTTAAGTTGCAAACACCAATATTTAATCCCTTGAACCTTATATGTTTTCTTGGGTAAAACCAGGAATAAGGACTAGGCATATAGGCATTTAACTAGGAATAAGTCCTGAGTACTGCCAGATGTGACTCAGAAACAAAGGAAACAACAATAAAGGAAATAAATATTAAGCTTTTTTTTTTTTTGGCTTATGGGTCATACCCAGCAGCACTCAGGGATTACTCCTGACTCTGTGCTCAGAAATCTCTCCTAGCAGGCTCAGGGACCATATGGGATGACGGGATTCGAACCACCATCCTTCTGCATACAAGGCAAATGCCCTGCCTCCATGATATCTCTCTGGCCTCTAAGCTGTTTTTTTTTTTTTTAAGTACCGTATTATTTGTACCATAAGACACACCCACCACCACCACCACCACCAAAGTGTGTCTTATGGAGCAAATGCCTCCTGAAACTAAAGCCTGAGTGCAAGGAGTAGAACATCTAAAAGCAATGTGAATCTATGGTCAGGTGCGTCTTATAGAGCGAAAAAATACAATAATTATAACTCGAGTTATTTTGACTACCCTAGGATACACAAGAGATCCTAGTCTCTTCCCTCTTAATGAATTAATTCAGTTACAATGCTTGCTTGCTTCATGTTCCTGCATATTAGTGCACAGTGAAGTGGAAAAACACAAATAAGTAGCAAATATTCTAATATATCAGTGAATGAGGCCATCAAAGGATTGCTTAAGGAAATTAAAATGCTCTGGTGATTAATTGGAAGTCAAGTGAAGCCTACCTTTCCACAGTCCTTTTCTT
This sequence comes from Crocidura indochinensis, assembly GCA_004027635.1. NCBI lineage: Eukaryota > Metazoa > Chordata > Mammalia > Eulipotyphla > Soricidae > Crocidura > Crocidura indochinensis. The sequence continues at coordinate 309 of PVKC010008153.1, read as the reverse complement.
TTTTTTTTCTTTTTTTTTTTTGTTTGTTTGTTTGTTTTGGGCCACACCCGGTGACGCTCAGGGGTTACTCCTGGCTATTCGCTCAGAAGTCGCTCCTGGCAGGCACTGGGGGACCATATGGGGAACCGGGGGATCGAACCGCGGTCCTTCCTAGGTTAGCGCAGGCACCTTATCTCCAGCGCCACCGCCCGGCCCCTCCACAGTCCTTTTCTAAGTTAGCCTCAACGACTGTGGCCAGAAATACAACCATTTTAGTAAGGACAATAATATTGATCTGAACATAAAATTGCTCAGCTTTTTCAGTGTTTC
>PVKC010008152.1:0-28507 GCA_004027635.1 Crocidura indochinensis | reverse complement strand
CAGTGTTCAGGGGGTACTCTTGGCTCTATGCTCAGAAATCGCTCCTGGTAGGCTCGGGGGACCATATGGGATGCTGGGATTCGAACTATCATCCTTCTGCATGCAAGGCAAGTGCCTTACTTCCATGCCATCTCTCCCGCCCCTAGACTAAGAATTCGAATTCAGACAATAATGCAGTGTTTTACAGCCTTTGTACCCTTACAGAGCTGCACCAGTTTCTAAAGCAGATTGAAAACCACTGGACTAGATCTTAAAAAAAAGATCTAGGGGACTAGGATAATATGATAATCAAGTATTCTAAAAGTTTAAAATTAAAACACAAGAAGGCGGGGCCCAGGAGATAGCATGGAGGTAAGGCGTTTGCCTTTCATGCAAAAGGTCATCGTTTTGAATCTCGGTGCCCCATATGGTCCCCCGTGCCTGCCAGGAGCAATTTCTGAGCATGGAGCCAGGAGTAACCCCTGAGCACTGCCGGGTGTGACCCAAAAACCAAAAAAAAAAACAAAAAAAAAACCACACACACACACACACACACACACACACACACACAAGAAGGCATTGAATTCTGAATAGTTATAGTGATGGCAATGGATTTGGTATGGTGAATTACATGCATCACTACTGGAGATTTTGTTTTCAGTAAACAGTAACAGAAGAGATATTAAAAGTGAAAGTTAGTGAAGAGACCCTTAAGTAAGTTCAAGGTGATTAGGTAAAATTCTAAAAGAGATCACAAACAGAAAATTATTTTAATTAATGATGAGGATAAAACAATATTTTAGACAAACCAGTCTAGAGATGGAGTTCAGAATGAATCAAACAAAGAATGGAATAAAAATGAAAGAAACACAGACAAAAATTATTTACAGCATGAATGGCAATGAATGGTAGTCTAGCTTATCTTTTAGAATAGCAGAGACATAAGATTAGTCATTCAACTCAGCTCTACTTTAAATCAATCAAATCTTTAATGATAAAAGTACTCTTTCCATGAATGACAAATGGAGTGTTAAAATGAGAAGTATCCCTGTTTTTTTTTTTCTTTTCATAGTTTACTGATTAAGGTAATATAAATTCACCACGGTTTAGTATTCCCAGGGATTGTCTAATTAAAACCATTTTTAATTAGACATGACAGAGAATGTCTGCCTACTTTTTAATGTATTTGCAGATGATAGGGTCTTGATGATTTTAAAAGGACAAAGTGTCTACACATTTTATCACAACATGCATTTGAATTACTTTCAGTTGTTTTATTTTTTTTTTTAGTTTTCAGTTTCAGTGCTGTGACGACTGAGTGTACCAACTAATAATCCTAACTTTGATTTCAATATGTCATAACACACAAATATTGTTCTATGTGATCTACAAATAGAAACAGAGATCTGTCATAAATGTTAGTTGTCCATCAAAAGTATATGCAGTGTTCCTGGGACAATAGGAGGGCTATGGATATATTTTAGATATTCACACTTAAGATATTTTTACATTTTGGTACTCTTATGTAAGATATTTCTTTTTTTTTCCTGTTCTTTTTTTTTAATTTTATTTTAATCATAGTGGTTTACATGTCATTCACAGTAATATTCCAGTTACATATAAACATTGAATCAGGGGAATTCCCATCACCAATTTGTCCTCCCTCCACCTCCGTTCCAATTCTGCCTCCCATATCCTCCACCCTCTCCCCGGGGTCTTAAGATTGAGTGACTCCCTCTGTTTCTGGTTTATTACTTAGTGATTTTATATCTGATTGGGCTTGGCGTCTCCATTGCTTCTCCCTCTGATTGGGAGGCAGGATTAGATAGTTCGAGTTTTGTGGTTTTGTTTGGGGAAGAGTACCGTAATAGGATGGGGTAAAAATTAAGTATGCCTGCAATGGGCAGAGTCCTTCTAGCAGCTCTCATCCTCAGTTTGAGAGAAGGGGAAAAGAAAAGGTGAAACACCACAACATTTTACAAAGACATATCAAATAAGACATCTAGTGAGCACTGTAGCGATAAAGATATGCGCCACATAATTACCATGGTCTTGAGATAAGAAACATGACAGAGGCGCAAAAAATCAAAGAGAAAAGAGGAAAGAAAAAGTACATATATAAGTAAAATAGTGAACTACTACTTATATATCTACACCAAAATAAGAAGGTCGACAAAAACTAGGTAAAAGAAAAATAAATAGTAATAAGATAAATAAATTAAAAAAGATTATTTTGAGCTTCTTGTCTCTCTCTCTCTTTTGTGGTTTTTGGGTCCCACCCAATAGTTTTTGGGGGAGTAATCCTGGCTCCATGCTCAGATATTGCTCCTGGCATGCCAGGGGATCAAGTGGAACACTGGTATTCCAACCCATAACCTTCTGCGTGAAAGGCAAATGGCTTACCTCCACACTATCTCTCCGTCCTCCCCACCCTCCTGTAAGATATTTCTTAATACATTTTTATTAATTTATCTTTAACTTGTACCAATGAGACTAATAATAAAAATGGACTTATGATACAGGAATCTATTTTTGTCTGCTAAAAACTTGTGTTCATGGAAACAGTAAAATTAAATTATGTGTGCAGTCACTCATTTATTTCATATTTACTCTCCAGCCTGAATTCTAACCTCATTACTTGGCTTGAAGCTCAACACAAAAAGTGGTGTGTTCAGTTAGAGAAAAGATGACACTGACAACTATCATAACAATGGTAGTGAGTGGTATTAATAGAATGCCTGTCTGGAATATTGGTGTGTGGGAGGAGGGAATTTCGAGGTGCATTGTTGGTGGGAAGGTTTCACTGGTGAAGTGGGGGTGTTCCTTTTTATAACTGAAACCCAACTATAAACATTTTTGTAATCATGATGCTTAAAGATAATACTTTTAGGAAAGAAAAACGATGTAGTTATAAATTACTTATCAACATAAACTCAGGATAAACAGATAGAATGATAACCATTTACCTTTTTTTCACCAAGAGAGAGAACTTTTGATATTTAAATTGATGAATCTCTTAGGAATGAATCATGCACATTAATAGGAAACTAACTGTATTCGATTAAATCTTTCTCTGAGGTCTCACCATAAATGAAGTGAGCAGTATGGAAGAATAGATCTCTATTCCCTTTCCTACCATCTTATTTATTAAAGTATAAATATTATAGTACTACAGAATAGCACAATCCTTTCCAAAAAAAATCTTTTAAAATAGTTTCTTTACATAATCTTTTTTTTGTACCACTGACCTGTTGTGAATTCCATGAGTTGTTGAAACACTACTTAGCTAATTGACTATAAATTATGAAAATATTTTTCTCACAACCCTTATAGGGTGCATATGTATGCATATATGTTAAAATAAATTATATAATATAAATATTTTGTATATATATTAAACATTGTTGGTCTCTATCATTAAATAGATATCTGTTAAGATAGAGGAAAAGTATGTTTATGTAATGTCACATCTCATTAAACTATTCCTATTAATTCTTCTTGAAAATACTATATCATTTTATGTCTAGAATAAAACAATGCTATGTATGATACAAAAATAATTATTATTGCATTGGAAAGTAGATTATGAGGATTGTTCTCTAAAAAAATACGCTATGCACCTCACTGTAAATATATAAATTCAATCCATGTAATCACTTTTAATTCAGCTTTTGATATATATTTCATTATATTTAAAGTATAGTTTTGAATTAGATATAAATTTTCAATAACTTTTATTTGATCTAATTTACTTCAAAAATTTCAATAATAATTTCACCTTTTCTGAATTTTCCCAAAGTCAAATTATCTTATGTACAATATTTAAATATGGTTTCAAACACTATGAAAATATTGATGAGATTCTTATATTTATCAACAGCCATTCTTTATATTTTGGAGTTAGTTTGTGAGTCCACACATATTTTTATTTCCTTTCTGGTTAATGTTTATTCATATTGTTACAAGTTTTGTAAATTGCAACAAAATTTTATTACACCAATTTCACATGGTTCACTGTAGGAATAATAAATTCTATTTCTAAAAATAAATTTACTTGAATATATTAAATTGTGTGCACTTTAGAAGAAAATACCAACATTTTATCAGCTACTTTTCTTTTTTTTGGGGGGGGGGTCACACCCGGCAGTGCTCAGGGGTTATTCCTGGCTCCATGCTCAGAAATTGCTCCTGGCAGGCACCGGGATTCAAACTGATGACGTTTTGCATGAAAGGCAAACGCCTTACCTCCATGCTATCTCCCGGGCCCCTTATCAGCTACTTTTCTCTCCTTTTAGGGGTGCTCAGAATTTATCGCTAGTTCTATGATCAGGTATTATTCCTTATAGTGCGAAGTGAAGTACTTGGGATCAACCTGGGTTGGCTGCATGCTAGGCAGATGACATACACACTATGCTATTTCCCAGCCTCCAGTCTGCATTTCCAGTACTTTTTTTTTTTTTAAGTGACTGGGTTATTTTGCTTCTAAACATTATATTAAAGTTTTAGTTGCTTCTCCCTGGTCTGCTCTATCTTTATGACTTCCTTTTATGGTTTTACTCAAAGGAATCCCTTGTATCCTGATTTCCCAAGGATTCAAAATACTCACATTAAAGACATTAAACTCTCACATTAAACTACATTAAATTACCAGTTCAAAATCTTTTCTATACTATTTTTACTTTTCAAAATATGACATTCATGAATTTTAGTTTTTGCATCTTTGTTTTCAAGCATGAAATATTTCATTTTCTCTGTTTATTTTCTGAAGATGTATGCAACTTTTCCATTTTCCATTTCTTTTTCTTTTTACATTTCTTACATTGATATACTTGGACAATGTATGGATTTAAAAAAGTTCCATATTTTATTTGAATGTGCCTTCTCATATTATATGTCAAACTAATTTTTTCAACTTTTTGCATGCTAATTGAAGCCAGCTTTGATTAATTCACTAATATAAGGACTATGATGAACAAGATTAGAATATTTTTAAATTGCTCACTTCCTTTATCATAAAATTATAATCAATTAAAAATAATTATGCACTACACATGGATACATGTGAATCCTTTTGGTGTACTTTTAAGCATCAAATTTATTTTTCTATGTATGCATTTATTTTGCTTTGTTTTGGGGTCACACCAGTAGCACTCAGGGATTACTCCTGGCTCTGTGCAATTACTCCTGGTAGGATCTGGGTACCATACAAAATGCCGGCGATCAAACCTGGGTCCGTCCCAGGTTGGCCGTATGCAAGGCAAAAGCCATCTATCGCTCCAGCTCTAGCATATAATTTAAAGAGAAATAAATAGCATCTATAACACCTGATACAAAAGAATTTAAGAGTTATATTTTTTTTCAGAGGCTCATTTTGTATAATTTTTAAACTAGGTAGTGATGAGAGTATATTTATTTTGCAAAATAAGTTATCAGAAAATACAATTTTTATTATAAAATAAATGGTAAGAACACCTACTTAAATTTTTATATTCTAATTCTTATAAATTACTAATATCCCCATTAATTTGTCTATGTAGAAATACATCTAGTTGCCAAAGAGTTGATAATAGAAAAAGTGATTCTCTAAAAATAACATTTTTATCTTTAAGGTATATTCTAGTTGACAGTTTCTGTAAAGATAAAGGTTGGTATATTTGGATCCCACAATTTAATTGTAGTGATCATTCCTCTTGCCCTTGGCCATAACAATTATGCATTTCATAATGCATATTCATAATGTAATTCACTTTTGGGGGTCACGTGTTTTTCTATTGTTGTTGCAGTACCTGTTTCAGATAACATACTTTTAGTTGCAGTACTTACATGAATTTCACCAACTTTGTGTCTGAGATTACTCACCTTATTTCTATTCTCTATCCCAGACAGCAGAGCTAATTGAGATTGTAGCAGGCACAGAGTTTCCTAAAAAATATTTTGGAAAAAATTAATGAAAAATAGCAAACAAGGTTTACTATATGTGTTAAGATGCTAACATATTGTGCAGGCTAAACTTTAAAATGTACCACCAGAGATTATAAATAATTAATCTATTATGCTGGAAGATATTAAAGCAGCTGACTAGCAAACAAAAAAAGCAAATCCTGGGCCAGAGAGACAGCATATCAATTATGGTGTTTACTTTGAATATAGCATCTCCAGGAGTGATCCCTGAGCACAAAGCCAGGACTAATACCTGAGCAACACTGTGTACATTCTAAATCCCCTTTTTTAAAAAAACAAAACAAAACAAAACAAAAAACAGTGCATACAATGAAAAGGAAAGAAAAGAAATAATAAGCAATTCCTAAAAAATTATCACAGATGTAAACATCTATGATATGAATTGAAATAAAGACCCGTTTTCTAAAAAAAAAAAGTAAAAAAAAAAAAGTTTGAGACAATCTTTAAGCAATTCTATAATTAAATGGGTCAGTTCAAGCTATCCCTCAATATATTAATTATTCTTCTTGATAGCATATCCAAATAATATGTTCATTTAATATAAAAATGAATTTAAAGTATTATTTCAAAAACAATAATGCTTTAAAAATGTAAATTATGCAAAATATGTTTTAGTTCTTGCTTATTTTAGTCACACATGGAGAAGCTTACTTGAAGAGTCACATTTTCTAGGAGATTGGTTGAGGTTTGATTTCCACCCAGCTCCAAGAAAGGAAAGGCAGTTCCCATTCCCCTGTCCAATTAGAACAGTTATAGAGATCTTCAGGAAGAGCTTTTAATAAACTACTTAAGTAGCATGCATCTTATATGAATTTTTCTAATTTCTCTAACTGATGCCTGAATACATGAGGTTGTTTTGTATTTTTTTGTTTTTACTGCTGTATAAATTATGAGTTTGAATCAAGGCTTTAAATATGGCTGTCATATTTCACCTTGCTCACATGCTGAGATTCAAACCTACCTGTCTGATCATGAAGATCCCAAAATAACCCATGAAACTAGATAGAATACATCCTTAGTCGTTCTTTTTAAAACTGTAATTAGATGGGGCCAGAGAGGTAGCATGGAGGTAGGGTGTTTGCCTTGCATGCAGAAGGACTGTGGTTCGAATCCCAGTATCCTATATGGTCCCTGAGCCTGCCAGGAGCGATTTCTGATCATAAAGCCAGGGGGTTGCGCCTGAGTGCTGCTAGGTGTGACCAAAAACAAACAAAAAAACAAAAATGTACTTAGACTTGAAATAAAACCAAAGTATTTGATTAAAAATATGTAGAGATACAAATGGTTTCCAGGTTCATCATAAAGTGATACATAAATTAAAATGTCAGGCACAGCATTCAGTGTCTTAATTTGAATTTTGTGCAGTAAAGGAAGTGAAAGCAATGTAACCTTGGGCTTTTCTTATTTGTTTGTTTGTTTATTTGTTTGGGGATGGTGGTCACACCCAGTGGCACTCAGGGTTTATTCCTAGCTATCCACTCAGAAAATACTCCTGACAAGAGCTAGGCAGTGCACTTATGAACTGATCTCTTCTGGTCACATGCCATGACAGCGAGATTCTAAGATGGATCATATTGAGAAGAGCAAGATTTTTGTCCAGAAGTGTGCTTGGTGCCATACCATGGAGCAGGTGGCAAACACAAGACGGGGCCAAATCTCTATGGTCTTTCTGGGCAGAAGACAGTTCAGCAGTGCAGGCCCCTGGAATCTCTTACACTGATATAATAAGAATAAAGGCATTATCTGGATATTAAACCCTGATAAAGTATTTGGAGAATTCCAAGAAGTACATTCCTAGAACAAACAAACAAAAAAATCTTTTTAAAAAAATCAACAAACTACTAATGGTGGCTGGAGTGATAGCATAGTGGGTAGGGCATTTTACCTTGCACTAAGCAAGCGCAAGTTTGATTCTGGGCATCACGTATGATACCCATAGACTTCTAAGAATAAGTTCTGAGCTCATAACCTGGCATAAACCCCTGAGTGCTGCCGGGCGTTGTCCCAAGACAGGAAGAAGTAAACAAAAAAAATTTAAAAAGCTATGTATGAGTAATAGCTGGCACAACCTTATTTATCAAACATGTCTCATGACTTTTTATGTGTACCATATTTAATTCCATCTCATTCATCAGAATTCAGATCTTGAGTGTCTGGCGAAGCATATTTTTTGTTGAACTGCCCTGATTAAATAAGATTGGCTTGTGTTTAAATGACTTATACACAGCTTTGGGGATTTTCATAATTTCAAGTCAGCAAGTGCAAATCACTCTTTGCCCCTTCTAAAGATATGATTGAACTTAGTTCACCATCTGAGAGGTCAGGATAATGATTACATATCTGTGGGAGAATAGCTTTCTATTAGTAACTGGCTACCTTAATATATTTAAAGTTTGAGGAAATCACTGTCTTCTTGTGTCCATTAGCCTGGTAAAGTAAAAAAAACAGGACAAGATGACCTTGACCCTTAAATATTTTTGTTTTTTATTATGCCTATTTTATTAAAAATTCCCTGCATCTAAAATAATGCTTTCTATTTAATGAAAAGTATTTTAGTGATATATATACATATATATAATCAAATAAATATACTTAACTCTTGTCAGATATTTCAAATGATCTTAAAATAAGATTTTTTTAAGATATAGGCTGATTATAAATTCCTTATTGAACTCAGACTGACATTGTTCTGAAATGTCCTGTAAATAGCTATACAGAAATAAATAGGACTAAGATATTCCTTTAAGTGTAATTGATAATGGTGCTTTTACCAAGTCGCTTGTAGAGATGAACAAATTTGTGAGTTATGTGATGATTAAGACTTAAGATAATTAAAACAAAAATAAATAGAATTAAAGGATCATATGGGATGGCAGGGATTTAATTTAGGTCAGCCAGCTACATACTAGGCAATGCCTTACCCACTGTGCTATTGCTGCAGCACCAGGTTATTTTCTATTCTATTGCTTATGTAAGATGGAAATAGAGGTTGACGTTTTGTAAAATGTGGTTTTTATAATTAAATATAAAATAATTATTTTATGGGGCCAGAGTGATAGCGCAGCCATAGGGCATTTGCCATGCACGCAGCCTATCCAGGATGGACCTCGGTTCAACCTGGCGCCCTTCATCCCATATGGTCTCCCAAACGATTTCTGAGCACATAGCCAGGAATAACCCCCGAGTGTCGCTGGGTGTGACCCAAAACACACAAAAAATAATTATTATTTTATATCTATAAGTAATTGTTTCATTATACTAGAAAGCCAATGATCCAGAAAGGTTATATCTCTTGTCTCAAATATAAGTCATATGACAACAAGACTGTAATTAGTATTCCCAATTTCATTTTATATCTCAAATTATTCTGAAAATAAGCATATTGAAACAAAATAATTCATTGTTTGTTTTCTTCACTGAATAAAATGATAATGAATTATAATTCCTTATTAATTCATTATCATGCAGATCTTGTTTAGTGAGACTGTACATGGCAGTGTTGTTTCTAGTTTACTCTTGGTTCAATGTTCTGGATCATTCCTAGTGGAGCTCTGGGGACCATAGGAAGTGCTGCAGTCAAATCCTTGTGCTAAAAATTGTGTTTTTATTGCTTACTGTCCAGTATTTGTCACTCAGATTTATATTTACATCACTGATATCATTTGACAAATAATTTCTATATTGTATACTGATATCTACAAGGTATTTTATTTTATATCAAGTGTGAAAACTAGTTTTTTTGTTTTGTTTTGTTTTGTTTTTGGGTCACACCCGGCAGTGCTCAGGGGTTATTCCTGGCTCCATGCTCAGAAATTGCTCCTGGCAGGCATGGGGCACCGGGATTCGAACCGATGACCTTTTGCATGAAAGGCAAATGCCTTACCTCCATGCTATCTCCTGGGCCCCTTTTTTTTTTGAAAACTAGTTTTTATTTTCCATCATCTTCTGTGGACACAAATAAAAATGTCAATGTATACATATCAACCAATGGAATAGGACAGCAAGGATGATATGTACACCAAACTTTGCTTAAATAAAATACTCAAAATCTCATTTATCTACATTCATAGTTTCTACATAGTGTTAGAGAGTCAAATTTAAAATCTGCATGTTGGGTAACTAGGGAAATTACTCAACTGTCTTGACTCTAAATCTGATACTTAGAACAACAGCACTCCCTAAATACATGAAGATCTTTCCGTTGTGACTCTTGAATGCAGACAGGTATAACATACATAACAATTAAAATAGGTAATAAACAATATTAGCATTTGACTCTGAGTTTTATAATCCCAAATTGCCTGCTATTAAATTAATATAATATAATGTTTAAACAACTTGAAAGTACATAGTATAATGATATTACCATATTTATGTATGGTATAGATCTGGCATTGCATTAGTTATTTTATTTTCTTTGCTTTTACTCATTGTTTTACCTTTTATATCTTTTTCCTGGTAAAGTTATTTGACTTTATTTAAAATCAATCATTTGACTTCCAGCTTTACTCTTTCTGCTATAATGATTTGCTACTGTAGCATTATTTCTATTTAAATGAGTTCTTTAATTGATTCCATTGAATTTCCTTGAAGTCTATTGATTCTTATTCAAATGTCATTTTATGATTACTAATCACTGAAGGTCAGCATTGGTCATGTTGACGTGGTCTGAGCATGGGATGAGGGAACTATCATGTCATTCTAGATTTGTTTGTTTGATCTGGGTTCATGGGCTAGCAGATTTGCTCTTTGGCTGCTTTATTAATTAATTCTTTTTCTCTATATTTGTATGCATGTATATACGTATGTATGAATACATCTTTTTATCTGTTTATCATCTATTTATATTTGGGCCAAATCTCATCTGAACTTTATTCATCTTTACTCAAGGATCATTCCTGGTATTGCTTGGTGATCATATGTGGTGACATTATTAATCTAGTTTGACCCCATGTAAGGCAAAGAGACTTATTCCCAGTAATATCTCTACAGCTCCAGTATTTCTGGGGTATATGTTTTCTTCTTTGATGAGTCTTCTTACACAAGGTAGCGGTATAATCCTGCCTTGAATATGCCACATTCATCTAAGTTGATAAAATATATTTATTTTAAATATATTGTCTCAGTGCTTAAAATGCTAATGCATTAATATTTTCTCAATTGGTAGATTTAAAATTGTAAAGCTTAACTATATTTAAATTTTTAAAAATATATATTTAAGATTAAAAATGTATTTCAGAAAATAAAGAACAATAAAAGAGAGCTTTCAAAGAAAGTATTATACATGCTGTACTATTACTCAAGCCCCAATACTTTTTTTATGTAAAACTTCAACACCAGAGAGCAAGGGTCAATTTGTCTTCCCTTGGATATTTAAAAATTGAAATAATTATTAGTTTTCATAATTGGATAAAAGGCATATTATTGATAGTTAGTTGTAATTCATAACACAGTCCCTTAGAACAAAACCATCATGTCTAAAATGTCAGGAGAATGAACGTTGAGAAACACATGGAGGATGGGAATGAGAACCTGACATCATTGAATGGATGCAAAAAAGAGTATACTCAAATGAGACATAAGATGATTATTTTACTCACAGCACAGCAAATATTTTCATAAGTATATTTAAACTGGTAGTACTGTTGCTAAATCTCACAGGGTTATGTGATATTCCAAATAGGTGCTAAACAAGAGGTCAGATTTGTTACAAACCAACAACCATATAGGGCATTTTATACCTTGTCATTAAACTTCCAATATTATAGCAAATAGCACATTATTTTTAGTCTTAGTGGTGGTTTGAAGAGAGCTTTATATGTTAGTAACCAGGTGGTTACATTAATTTGTTAGTTCTCAGAAATCACATATGCCTTAGAATTCAGCACATTAGCCATAAAGATTAAGACACAAAAGAACAAGTATCTAATTACTCACAGATAGAACCCAGTTAAATTTAACTTTAAAAATATTTAATTAAAAAAGAAAGATGCAGCAAGAAATAGTTTTTCTAATAATTATAAATATTTTTAATGAAATCATGAAATTGTAAATTATTCAGGAAGAAGAAAACAATTATAAAAATTATAATGAAGACTATTTTTGTTTGCTTCTGGGACACCCCTGGTGTTACTCAAAGGTTACTATGGCTCTTCACTCAGGAATTAACACCTCCTAAGGGCTCCAGGAACCACATGGGATGCAGAGGATTGACCAAAGATCTGGTTGTCAAAGTGCAAGACAAGCATCCTACCTGCTTTATTATCACTCCAGCCTAAGACTAATATTTTTCTATTGCTCATGACACTTTTATATATAATCACTTTAAATGTGGTTCACATAAGAACTATAAAATTCATATGGCAAAAAGTAAAATATAGCTTCTTAGGTTATTTTTCTGCATTGTACCTATACTCTATAAATATTTTCAAATACTCAAGAAGACCTTAAGCATTGTCACAGCTAAGAGTATAAAAAATGTGTATTCTTGAGTCTGAAATGGATTTCTCCAAGTGTCCCATGCCTCTCATAAAGGCATATAAACTCCTATACATGTAAAAACTTATGAGCATGGCCTCGGCTAGCCCTACCTAAACTTGCCATTAAATTTATCCCCACATATACAGTATATACCTAAATATGCATATATGACTACCAAATATTATTACTTCTATTCTCTGGTTACTTTTTCTTTGTAGTAATTATCTTGAGTATAGTTTACTTATTTAATGATGTGTTATTTTAAGTGTGTAGGTTTTAAGATGTAGTATTTTTATTTGTTTTAGTAAAAATGTAATAAATTTATTCAGACTAAGAAATATGAAAAATAATTTCTTTGCTTTTAAGAGATAATAAGATAATTATACTTAAATTTATTTTGAAAACTTTTAAATTTTTCTTAGTATATGATCCTCCTGATAATTTTTTACTAAATTTGTGATTCCAGTCATATTTTTATGACTCATTTTAGAATCTGTAGCTTATTTTTTTCTTAATTCCAAGTAAATTTGAGATCTTATACATATAATTTCTACTTTTGAGATACATTTCAGAAACTAAGCACCTCTAACAAATGTTTTCTTCTTCCTGAATAATTTACAATTTCATGATTTCATTAAAAATATTTATAATTATTAGAAAAACTATTTCTTGCTGCATCTTTCTTTTTTAATTAAATATTTTTAAAGTTAAAGCATTGTGAATTATAAGTATAGTCTTAGTTAAATTTTAGACACGCAACATTTGAGCACCACATCCACTACCAGTGTCAACCTCCCTCCATCAATAGATCATTATCATCATTTGTATTTATCCTTCTTTGGCTTCATTTAAAATAATATTTTATAGTTTCATCTATGTTGTAATGAATTGCATAACTGCATCATTTCTTATTGATGTGTAGCATTCCATTGTATATATGTACCACATCTTCATGATCAACTCATCTGTTGTTGGACATCTAAGATGATGTCATAAATATTATACTGAGTACTGTGATGATAAGTAGGGTACATGCATCCTTTTGAATAAATATTTTATTGTCCATGGATAGAGGCCTAAAATATGCATTCTGGATCATAGAGCAGCTCTAACTCTGAGTTTACTAGAACCCTCCATAGTGTTATTAAGAGTTGAAACAACAAGCAATATTACACTAACAATGTATCAAGAGTTTTTTTTATAACCACAGCATATCTAACCAGATTGTTCCCAGTATTTTTTTGATATATGCTATCTTGTTCATGTAAACTATTGTCTCATTTTCATCCTGACTTGACTCATAATGATAAGGGTTAAGTATTTTTTACATATCATTGTTAGCCATCTGATTGTCTTCTTCAGAGGGTTGTCTATGCATTTTTTCTCTATTTTTGATAGTGTTTTTAAATTGGGGGGGTGTCTAATTTTTGTGAATATTTTGTATATTCTAGGTATGAACCCTTTTTAGATGTGTTGAGTGGAACAATTTTTTTTCACATTCAGCTATCTTTTAATTTTAACCCGTGTTTCTTTTCTCATACAGAAAACTTTTAGTTTGATGACATGCTATTTGTTTAGATTTTATTCAATAGTTTTTGTTATCAAATCATTCAAAATTTCTATGAGGACTAGATCTTGGAGAGATTAGCCTATGTTTTTCCAATATATTTTATAGATTCAGTTATAATCTCAAGGTATTTGATGCATTTTGAGCTGATTTTTGTGTTAAGTGTGAGACATGAATACAGTCTTAATTTTTGTTTTGTCTTGTTTTTTGGGGGCCACACCCATTTGATGCTCAGGGATTACTCCTGGCTAAGCGCTCAGAAATTGCCCCTGGCCTGGGGGAATCATATGGGATGCCTGGGGATTGAACCTTGGTCCTTTCTTGACTAGCACTTGCAAGGCAGACACCTTACCTCTAGCGCCACCTCACCGGCCCCCAGTTTTAATTTTTAACGAGTGGTTAAACAATTGTCTCAACACCATTCGTTGTAGTGCAGGGGTCTCAAACTCGCGGCCTGTGGGTCATTTGCAGCTCTCCGCACAACATTTTGTGGCCCGCTGCAGGCCTTCAAATATCGCAGTATTCGCGATTATTCGCTTACCGAATAATCACAAGAAAAATCACACTAGTAAGAAAAAAAACGCATTAAACATTCGCATACCCCGAGCAGTTCCCTTTGGGGTATGCAAATGCTTAATGAGATTTTTTGCGATTTTTTTCTTACTAATGCGATTTTTTATTGCGAATATTCGGTAAGCGAAATCCCTTATGTGGCCCTGCCTCACCCCGACTTTGCCTCCTGCGGCCCCCAGGTAAATTGAGTTTGAGACCTCTGTTGTAGAGGATATGTCTATTCATTTATTGTTTTCATATCATTTGTCAAAAATTAAAAATAAGTTAAGAAATCCTAAACAAATGAAAAAACATTTGATGTTCTTGGATAGAAAAATTAATAATATCAAAATTACCTAAGCTACTAAACCACCAAACGACCTAAATTATGACATAAGTTTAATGTGATCCCTGTATAAATTTAGAAAACATTTTTCAAGGACTTTGAACTGTTCAGTATAAATTTTGTATGGAATCATAAAAGACTCAAGATAGCCAAAACCATACAGAAAGTACCTAACTTGATACTTTACTACAAAATCATAGTTATCAAAAACAACATAGTATTGGAACAAACACAGTCTTTTGGTCCAATGGGTCAGAAAAGCTTAACTAATGACAACCCCCCCAAGTATGTGTTCAACTAGTCTTTAACATATTTTAATTAAAAAATAAACGAGGGGCCAGGCGGTGGCACTGGAGGCAAGGTGCCTGCCTTGCCTGCGCTAGCCTAGGATCCCCAGTTTTCCCATATGGTCCCCCAAGCCAGGAGCGACTTCTGAGTGCATAGCCAGGAGTAACCCCTGAGCATCACCAGGTGTGGCCCAAAAACAAACAAACAAAATAAACGATAAACTTTAGTTAATAAAATCACTACTTTAATGTACCTCTTTTATTTTTTTACAAGTTCTCTACAAATATTTATTTATTTTTCAGGAGTCCCAAATAGCAATTTGGTAGTTCATTTCCATCTATACTAGAACCATGCAGTCACTTGGATCCAACATGGGATCCTACAAGTAAAGAAAAAATTCCAGGACTTATAGCTATCTTTTTCGAGGCTTTTTAGTAAGCATCTCATTTTCTTGCACAGCTTTAAATTATGTTTCTTTGTATAGTCACATGATTATTTTGAATATTTCATATTATATAATTCTTTAGATAAATTATTATTCATTATGTTCTTTATAACTTCCCTCTGGGGCTGTAAAATTATTTAATGAATTTGCCTACAATACTTTGCAGCAATATCAATATTTCGATTTTTTTCTTTTTTACTAAGCTTACACACAACTAGCCTTTGACATTTTGTATAAAATAAAAATAATGCTTTCCCCAGAGCATTAATTTATTGTATTGTATTTTAAATAAATGATAAAAATAGGAACCAAAGAGACAATTCAGCAGATAAGGTGCTTGTCTTGCATGCATTTTACCCTGGTTTATTCCCTATAAATCTCACATGGTCCTCCAAGCTCACAAATTGCTGAATACATAACAAGGAGTATGCCCTGAGCACAATTGCATGTGGCCCCAAACCCCAAAACAGTAAATATAAAATGCAGAGTTTCTTTATATTCTTTACAGAGTTTTCACTATTAGTAAAATTAAATATCAATTATAAGCATAACAACACTTGCACAATCATGTTGATATAATTATCTTGAGTAAAGAATTTAGCTCGAAATTCACATTTTTCCATAATGAACTTAGCTTTTATTTCTGCTCACTTTTTGTACTGATAGCATCATCTCTTTTTTTCATATTTTAATACATTTTCCTTTTATATATGCACTTATTTAATCTCTTTTTTCTTTGTTTCCACTCACTTATTTAATCTCTATATTAAAAGCTTCCATATATTTTAAGAAAAATCGTTGTGATTTATGGAGAATTATTTCAGTTTTGAAAAATGAAAGTAATTTACTTCTGTAATCTTACTTGATCTTCAAGCAGTTCATCTGCTCTATTTCTAAAGTTTTTCTTCCTGCAATGAAACATTGTTCTATACATTAGAATAGGAATCAAACTTCCAAATGTTTGGTACTGACCACCTGCGTAGGATGCTCCTCATTTTTCATTCCACTAATTCTGTGGATCATTGTTTTATTACTTATAAAATGTAGGAACTATGCAATATGGACATGTAGACTCCTTACTTCTCATGAATGCTGAGGTTATAACTATAATCTTACCTAGATTGTTATTATATTTATATTTGATCTTCAAGGGATAATTAACATGTCTTTATTACTTTATTTTGAATAACATAGTGATTAATTGATTTTAACTATTTTTAAACCATCTCTCTGTTTATAATGATTCCATGTTTTCTATTAGTTATGTAGACATAAAATTTCTGTGTTAGAATGAAGATAAAAAATGTCATGAATTCTGAGTATATTTAACTGCCTTAAATAACTGAAAGTACAATATGCATATAGAAACTCCTAAGTCCAAGAATATCTTTTCTTGTCTTAGAGTCAGCACTTTGAGAATTTCTCCTGACTCATATTCTTGTACTTCAATTAGTACAAATCCTTTTTGTGCATTTCAGTATAGCCTGAGGTACTATATATGAAATGAGTGAATGAAGTTGATTTAATTAATCATCTGCTCAATTTTCAATCTCGTGTATTTTCAGGAATCTGATCAGACTAAAATTCTCTATATGATCTGTCCCCAATGGTTAACCAATATTGTTCTCATCTTTGTTTTAATGCCAAGGTCATTCCTCAGTTATTAGTTATGAAATAATGAGTACAAAACTACTCTCAATCTCAACAAAAAATGTTTCTCTTAAATTCAAAAGAATAGTTTCTCCAGTCTTTGTTCTTTAAACATGTGTCTTGCTTGCATGTCTCTGTTTTATTGTTGTGTTTTTTTTTTATTTTAATCCCTAAATTTTCAGATGAGTCAAACACTCATCCCCAGGGGTTGAAGATCTGGAGATTAAATATTAGGACAAATATTAAGTTAAAGACAGAAAGTGACAAAATATAGGCTTTGTAACTCAGAATTTATAATCATTATCACTATCAATATTTTTCAGAATATTATTTTCTTGTAATATAAATTGTATATTATGTTATTGTAATAATTTAGAAAAATATTCTATTTAATGGAGATAAATTTCTTTTGTTTCCTTTTTAAATTTGAATTCTATTGCACTCTCTGTTTACAACTGACTGTATATTCCTTTTTTAAGTTAACAATTGTCATTAAAAGCAAGTGACAATGTTAAATTGTCATTTTCAAAGAGAAAAATATCCGGCTTATTTTTATTAAGTGATAACCAGAAGAAAAATTATCAGAATATTTATATGTAGGTTTCTTAATAACTGAAAAGCTTGCAAATACAGATATCTGAGAAAAATAGTATGCTATGTATTTTATATGAAATTTATATGCATACATACCTTATTATCCTTCATAGACTATTGTCTTCACTATTATATTCACAATTAATAAAGAAATTTTCATAGGTGTGACTTAGTTGTTTGTCTATATATTAGAACACATTTGAATATAGATACTATTGTAATAGTTTCACATAAAATGTGAAAAGTTTTGTTACATATAAAAAATAAAATTTAAGTCAAAAATTTTGAACAAGCAAATTTATTGCATTGAAGTGAATTTTAAATACAATTAACGTAAATCCACTGGGAAAGAAGGGAAAATATTTTTATCAACTTACATGAAAAGTGAACCTTAGACTATAAAAGCATCAACAGCAACATTTATTCCTATTATTCCAGAAGAGGAAGTTCTCAGTAAAATTAAGTGTCAGTAAAGACAAAATTAAACTTTTTTTCTAAGCATTGGTACAATTAACCTGTGAAAATTACTCATATTGGATGGTAATGAAGCAGATAGCCTAGTGAAATTGAGAACATATCTGATTCACTATAATGAGATTTTCAGTTAGATCAAGTCACACGTTTTATTAGTCATCCTGAGTCAGGGCAAAAGTTGATTAGCAGTAAAGGTTAGTAAAGAAATTTCAGTTGTATATTTTTTTCACAGAAGGAGGTAATGATTAAAGAAGATAAGTGCTCTAAAGATTTCTTGTTTATTTATTCCGAAATGCTTTTAACTTCTAGATTGCATTTGAACAAAGATCTCTATATTTAAAAGAGTATAATAGATTGAGCTTTTTCCAGGTTTTGAAAGAAGGGTTTACAACAATTTTTCATATAGATGAGGAATGCAATTATCATAACAGAATTCTGTGGATATTTTATACCAGTAGAGCAGCCTATAGAATTCCACATTGAAGTCACATGACTTAGAGTATTTTTATACCATTTTACCATGCTTTGTTAATAAAATATACTAGCCAAGTTAAGGTGCTAAAATTAATTTTTCTAAGTAGGATTTGAATTAAATAAACTTTTCTTGTTTTATATTTCATAAAATACTATTAAATAATCTCTGTCTATTTCAAATCAATCTATAGTGGCATCTTTTGACAAATAAACCCAAATTATGCAGAAATATTTCAGTGTTTCTTTAGCATTCAGTTTGTAAATTTCTATGATAAAAGTTTGTTCTTGACATGCAGATATAGGGTGCATGTGATTTTGATGGACCTGTTCATCTATTGGCATATGGATATTCAAATTAATCAGATTACTTATTTCAAATTTGAATATGTATACGTTGTTTTACATATTACTGCTATTTTTGTGGCGTTTTATGTAGCTGCATTGTTTTTCATAGGATCATATTATTTCCTTTTGCTTCATTTGTCTTACCTTTTCTTCACTTCTCTTTCTCTTTCACATCTTGTTATTCTCAGGGATCACTCCCCATCTTATGTCTCTGGTGTTCATTCTTATCAAGTCAGAGGACCATATGATTTTGGTGGTACAACATGTTTCCCTTAAGATTTTTCTTATATTATCTATAAATTAATTTTCTGTTTTCTATTTAAATTAAAATTATGAGAGTGGATATACCACAAAATTTTATTCAAAGTAAAATGTAAATACACTGTGTAGTAGATGCTCTTTGCAAAAAATTTACACTATAAATGCCTTACATATTAGAATTCATTTTTTTCTCATTAAAAAATAGAACATCAACTTGGGCACACTATTATAAAGCACTACTTTCTTCCTTTTTCTTTTTACAGATCTGGATAATGTGGAAGGAATAGCAGTAGACTGGATTGCAAACAATCTTTACTGGACAAATGATGGCCATAGAAAAACTATTAATGTGGCAAGGCTGGAGAAGGCTTCTCAGAGTCGGAAAACTCTTCTGGAGGGAGAAATGTCACATCCTAGAGGAATTGTGGTCGATCCTGTAAATGGGTATGCCCTTTTCAATCAGCTTATTACATTCAATCATGTTTTTCTTTATTATTCAGTAGTAAATGTAGTTCAGTTCTTATTTATTTAGTTTTATTTATTTATTTATTATTTGAGTGGTGAGTTTATCTAACATGTTGCTCAGAAAGCTTGGTTTCACAAGTGATTCTCTGTCAGTCTGGTTCACTGTTAGGGTATGAATTGAAAAAGCTCATAATTCCTCTCCTGTGACAGGAATTATGTCAGTCATTGTACAGGTCTATATCTAGTAATTGTGGAGAAAATCTGGGGCTAAATATAGCAATACTCAGGAGAATTTGCAATGCCATGGATAGAACCAAGGTAGCTTTATGCAAAATATGCAACTTTAAGCAACTTCACTCCTGTCCTTTCTCTTCAACCCTACAATTCTTTTTTTTTTCCCCTTTGATTAATTTTTTCTTTATGTTCGAGACCCGGTGATGCTTAGGAGTTATTTATTCCCGGCTATGTGGTCAGAAATCGCTCCTGGCTTGGGGAACCATAAGAGACGCTGGGGGGATAGAACCTCGGTCCTCTCCAGCCCCTAATTTTTTTTGTCCCTACAATTCCTAAGCACATCTATATTCACATAAGTAGTTATTTGAGACAGGTTGATTGTATAATTTATCCAAAAATGTATACAATAAAAACATATTAAGATAGACCGAGTAAAGTAGAATACCTCCAATAAATGTTTATATTCTATTTTTTGTTTATATAAAACCATTGCTTTATATTTTATGCAGCTTGATAAAGCAACTTATTCAAATATCTATAACAGATTAGTTGATTTAAATTAGAAAGGCAATTGAATGATATTGATAAAGCTTAGTTTGAGATTAGTTTGTATTTATAGAGATGTATTTTGTGAAATATGTTACTATGCTCCTGTTTTAAATTCTCATTATAATTTTTGTTAGTTGCTATTCTAATCCAGTTTATATGAAAGAAATTAGTCATCTGTATATAAAAGATCATTGGATTGCTAGCAGATTAGGTAAATATTTAAACCTGAGTGGTCAATTTCCAGATTCTGCTCATTTCCACTTTGCCATTATCAATTTTTAACATGTATATTGAATTGGGCAGGGAATATAGTACAGGAGGTAAGGAACTTGTCTTGCATATGAGTAAGCACTCTCAGCACAGCTAGCGTGATGGAAAGCCTAAAAAATAGAGAGAAAATCTTACTTTGAAATTTTTACTCAGATTAATTTTTTCCTCAATCATTTGAAATGTATCTTTATAAAGCAATGTGGTTACAAAACTTCTCACGATTGAATTTCAGTCATAAAATGCACACCCATCTCTACCAGTGCATTTTCCCACCATTAATATCTTCAGATTTTCTACTCCCCTCTCCCACACTGGCCTCTTACCAGATGCTTTATCTATATCTATCTCTTTGTTATGTTTCTTTTTTGACACTGTGCTTTGCCCCATTCTTTTTTTCTTTTTTTTTCTTTTTTTCTTTTTTTTGTTCTTGGGCCACACCCGGCTGTGCTCAGGGGTTGCTCCTGGCTGTCTGCTCAGAAATAGCTCCTGGCAGGCACGGGGAACCATATGATCCACCGGGATTCAAACCAACCACCTTTGGTCCTGAATCGGCTGCTTGCAAGGCAAACGCCGCTGTGCTATCTCTCCGGGCCCCTCTTTGCCCTATTCTATATGAGTATCATTTTATTCCTTTTCACCATTCAATTTTGGTCCAGAGTTATCAGTTCCAACTATCATGTCATTGTGGTCTACCCAACTGCACTCTCTACTATTCTATTTATGACAAGATTCCATTAATAAATTAATACTTCTGACCCTTATTTCTATTGTGTCTGTGTATTATTACCATACTATATTTTTATATATCCCACAAATAAGTAATGACATGATTTTTTTTTCATTTTTTTATTTTATTTTAATCATAGTGGTTTACATTTTTTAAACATAAAAGCTTTGATGTTTTCATATGGAATTTGCTATTTAAATGCTACTTGTTTTATACAGTGTTGTATTATTTTGATCAATATTAGTAAATATTTTTCTTTGATTTTTATTGAGTAAACAATAAATGATAAATAATAAATGAATACACCGTTTTAAAAATACAAGAAGTAAAAATTTTTCATGAGTACAGAACCATAGTACTAGTTGTGTATTCTAAATATTGGATTGTTTTTGTGTGTATTTGCCATCCAAACTTACATACCATAGTTTATAATATCACAAAAGCAAATACTTTTTTTAAACCTTACCACACACACAAGAAATAATTAAATCAGACACGCGAAGTTCGTATAAACTGAGATTGCCACATTGCTATTCCTAGATTTATTTTGGTTGAGAATATCTCCCAATAAAATCAGCATGCTTCTTCAAGGGATGACACTTAAATCGAGGAAGAACTCATTGAGTGTTATTTTGTGAAGCATAATTGCAAAGTAATTTCAGTGCTTTTATGTGTAGATTCTATAATTATCTGTTCCATTCCTGCACTTTAAAATGAAGTCACTTACCTGACCTTTAAACCAAAGCAATCTTACTTCTTAGAGAAAATATTTATTTTACACTGTCTAAAATATATTTGAAGAAAATCTTTCAACTATTTCTTAAAATAGCATAACATTTGTTATTCTTTTAGATAAAATGTTTTTCTAACAGTTAAAATGTCTTCATAATGCTCATGTTGATGACATGAATGTGCAGGTCAAAGAATAAAATAATTAGAATGAAATTTAGAGGTTGTAAATATATGAACATAAAATTCAGCAGTCCTCTTCAATACTACCTGGAAAGGATACTAAGTTTTATTCAAAATGTAAAACACCTATAGAGTTGAGAGAATTTTGGAAAAATTCTGATTGTCATGGTTTTTTTCCTTTTTAGTAATAACTTTTTCAA
This sequence comes from Crocidura indochinensis, assembly GCA_004027635.1. Lineage (NCBI taxonomy): Eukaryota > Metazoa > Chordata > Mammalia > Eulipotyphla > Soricidae > Crocidura > Crocidura indochinensis. Next base: position 5,734 of record PVKC010008152.1, on the reverse strand, counting down.
CCCAAAATCTCTTCTTTTTTTAAAGTCTCTAGCAGTTTTGAGTTTATACTTTCTTCTTATTATTATTTCTCTAGGCATCTGATTCATTTTCAATAGAAATCTCATTTACTTATGACTTAGAAATAAATATGACTTCTTCACATTTTTATATAATCCCTTTATTAAAGACAAAGAATTAGACTCTCAAGAATTGAGCAAGGCCCTGAATTCCATTTCAATTGAATTGTTGATCATTCACCACTGATTAAATTAATTTTAACCTTTTTATACAAGCTTATTTAAGTTACATTAGAGTCGAGATCTTGCCCACTTAAGATCTTCTACAAAACCATTTATAAGAAACTTCTCTTTTAATTTTATTTTCCATGGCTATTTTTTATCCAATTAATTTCGAGTTTAAATAATATATCCTTAGAGAGATCCTCAGCAAATGTATTTAATTAAATTCTACTTTTAATCTTCATTCTGTCAGCTGTTTTCTTCTAACACTTTGGTATGTAACATATGCATATATTTAACGTATAAGAGATATGTTATTTTTAGGGCTAGCACGTAATAACAGTATTCTTTATGAAAATGTATATGAAGGGAAAGATTTAAAATTAATTTTCTGTGCCACGAGAGGAATATATAAAAGCAGTAATTGTATCAGAGATATGTGAGGTTATTAGAAACTAAGATTGACACATTGCTGGTCCTAGATTTTTGGGTTAAGAATACCTCCCAATAAATCAACATACATCTTTATACATGACACTTGAATTGATGAGGAACTCATTGAGTATTGATTTTAATAATGCCAATTATTTAAAATTTTTTTTTGGACCTTAGGTAGCTCTGCTCAGGACTTACTCCTGCCTCTGAAGTCAGAAATCACTATTTTCAGAACTCAAGGATAATATGTGGTGCCAGAAAATGAACCTGGCCAGATGTGCATAAAGCAAGTAATCTCCAATGCACCTTCTCTCTAGCCATTGAAAAATGCCATTATTATATGCTCACTAAAACAGATTTATATCATGTATAACAAGTCTAACAGGCAGTCTTTACCACTGAGCTGTCCCTGGTGGACCTGAGCACTGCTGAACCCGTTTATTTCATTAAAAGAAATGGCTCTGAATAGTTTTAGAAACCAACAATTAAAACATAAATAAGAAAATAATGCATGTGATCAGTATAGAAGAAACCGTTTCAAACATATAATCCCTTATATTTTGTCATAATATTTATATACTATTATAATAATATAATATAACATAGATTATTTATAGCCATTTTCTTATCAAAAGTTTTATTGCAATTTACTTAATCAGCAAAGGAAGTATTTTTTTATTAAAATCATTATTGAATGCATGACATTTAAATCACTAAATGCTAGTAGCTCAGATAGTTGTTCAGTTTAAAAAACAGTAATCTAATCAATGTTCCTCTCACACACCTTCATGAGATAAAACAGAAAATGCATCCTCCAGAATTTTTTTTTTTTTTTTTTGGTTTTTGGATCACACCCAGGGGCGCTCAGGGGTTACTCCTGGCTATCTACTCAGAACTAGCTCCTGGCAGGCATGGGGGACCATATGGGATGCCAGGATTCGAGCCAACCACCTTACGTCCTGGGTTGGCTGCTTGCAAGGCAAACACCGCTGTGCTATCTCTCTGGCCCCAATTATCCAGAAATTTACTGAATTTTTAAGTCATTATTGTGTTTTAGATAATTAATCAAATTTCCAAAATTTCCTAGACATGGCCCCAGAACTTCTGCTATGCAGCCATCATAAGTGTGGCAATCTCTCATTATTTAGGAATAGAAGAGTTGATATCATAAGTCATTAAAGTTAGAACATTAAAACCATGAAGGATTTAATAATACAGCATAAAACTAGAGATATTCAAGATGCTTTAATTCTTTAATGTCAGATTAAAAGTTTGGATTTACTTTACTGACATCAGAGGAATTTTCTCAGTACAACATTTTCTTTTTTTAAATTTTTTTTTGGTCACACCCGGCGATGCTCAGGGTTTAATTATGGTTCTGCACTCAGTAGTCATTCATGGCAGGCTTGGGGGGCTATCTGGACTCCTAGGATTCGAACCAGGTCTGTTTTGTATTGGGTGCATGCAAGGCAAATGCCTTACCACTGTGCTATCACTTTGGTCCCACGACAAAATTTTCCTATTTTCAATTTATTCTTTAGAAATTAAATCCATGGCAATATAATACCTATTCAAAATACTTATTCCAGGGGCCCAAAAACAAAAAAATACTAATTTCGAACAAAAATTATCTTTGGAAAATGATGACTATCACATTCATAATAGCAGAAAAGTTTAGGTTGATACTGAAGTCATTGAAATAATATGTCTGATAAGTTTCAAGATACTGCTAATCAATTATGATGCAATTATTTCTCAAACTGATATCCAAATAAACTCATTTTTGTCCTAACTTTGAAATTTATTTAAATATATATTGTAAGTAGGGCAGGCTTGGAAAATAATTGGCAGTGCTCTTATCTACTCCTGCTATATGCTCAGAATATATTCCTGGCAGCACTCAAGAAACCATATTATATTCTAGAAGCTAGATCAGGGTTGGACATGTACAAGGAATACACATTTCTCTCTAATTATTGTTGTTGCTTTTTGTTGTTGCTGATTTTGTTGCTGCTGTTGTGCTTGTTTAGGGGACATTTACAATCTGTATTCAGGTATCACTTTTGAAAGAGCTCAGAAGATATATGGAATAGCAAAAATTAAACCAGATCAACCACTCACAAAGTACAACACACTGTACTATAGATCCATGAACCATAATTTAAATTATTAAATTAGAACCTATATTTCCATGCAAAATTTCAGGAAAATATCAATAGAAATTAAAATTATTTTAGCTTTTACTTAGTTTATTTATTACATGGCAAATCGTTATTTCTCACATGAAGAAAATTGTCAATTAAACTTAATCTACTATTTTTCCTAATTTGTACCAATAATACTACTACTTGAAGGACTTGAAGGATGTTTTTATGAGTAGATTTACTTTTGATTTAATAAAAATTTCCAATAATAATATACTTCATTGGGTTAAAAAAAGGCCTATTAGTATAATTATAGATACTAAAAGATTTTTACAATGAATTGAATCGAAATGGAGATAAAAAAAGATTTTTAACACATTCTTTGTTGTTTCAAGTCTTTCCATTTAGAGCGCAGGATTTTTAGTCATGGTAACAGAGTTCCCCACACAAGCTCATAAATTCTTTAGGATCCACAAAACGTGGGAGTTAGGGAACTAATAAGGCTTTTGGGGGGGGCAGCTGCTTAGAAAAACTTTGGCACCTTATAAAGTCTTATATGAGATGACCGGTTTAAAAATACACTTTAATTAATATCTCAGGAACTTTCACATGACCCTAAAACAACACATGTGGAGGGTTTTAACCTTATTCATGAGGGAATTGGAACATTAGCTCAGAGACCCCTCTCCTACTGTTATAGCTTACACAAAAGATTTGTTTTCAGAAGCAGATGCTTTTGTTTGAGATAGAAATTAAAGCTCAAAATCTCAAGGTCAGTCAACCTGCTGTTATTAAACTTATGTGCAGCTAAATCATCTTCTGTGGGTTTTGGGGTAATAATAAGCAGCAATAAAGCATAGATAATTTGCATCAAGAAGACAAATTAGACCTGGACAAACATTCTCAGTATGCCTGTGTCCTTTAGTACAAAGGCAATCTAATTGTCTGTCTTAAAAATAATATTTCATCTGACATTAAGTAAAGTTAGAAGTAGATTATTAACTGTGTAGTGTGAGTCTCATGTCAATCTTTTTAATCGCCTATCTGAATAAATGAGGAAGAATTAAAAATACTTCTATCCAAAAATAATTTATCAGACTTGGAATGAACACAAAGAAAATTGGCATTTTAAACCATTAGTTTAATTAATGAATGAGACCATTAAGTGCATTAGGGCTGGTGGGAGATATACTTTAAAGTGTCAAAATGGACTGGTTCTCCTAAATAAATCTGTACCTCCCTTATAACTGCGTCTGGTTATGGGTGTCCTATAAACTGTTAAAATGAATATCTTAATAGTCTGCAGCTCTGTTTTTATTTTTTAATCATGGATATATTAACCAGGAGAACAAGCAAAATTATTTTAGATTTTATGGAGTTTCCGACTCTAAAGGAGGTGTTCATTGAGATGTGAATGTAATATATATTTACTCTCTTGTTTGTAATATCTTAGTTGGATGTACTGGACAGACTGGGAGGAAGATGAAATAGATGACAGCGTGGGAAGGATTGAGAAGGCCTGGATGGACGGGATCAATCGGCAGATTTTTGTGACTTCAAAGATGCTGTGGCCAAACGGTTTAACTTTGGACTTTCACATGAGCACATTATACTGGTGTGATGCTTATTATGATCATATTGAAAAAGTGTTTTTGAATGGAACTCACAGGAAGGTAAAAGACAAATACTGCTGTTACTACCCCACAGGCTTCTTTTTTCACAAAGCCTTGTCGTGTTGTGTTAAAAATACTTTCAAGTTTATTTTTATCCCTCTGAGGTGACTGCCAGTCGTCTCTGTGGGATGGCAAAAGGAGGCTGCACATTAAGTAGTGCAGCTGGCACTTGCCTCCAGGAGACCAGGCCCAGCTCACTGTGGTATGCCAGGATTTGTGGGATTTTCAAAAGAAGCTCTGAGGATATTAGAGCTGTTATAAAGTGTAATTTTCTTCCATTATTGATGAGTTTGCTATGGCCAAGCAACTCAGTACTATTCAAAGATCTTTAAAACTTGCAGCTAAAATTTAACCTATATATTAAGGAAAAGTAATTTATTATCTCTTATTTGAATAAAAAAATCATGATCTTGGAAGTTGTAGCAAATTAACTGAACACAAAACATATGGGTATAGATAGATGTACCAGCTTTGTCATGACTCTTTTAGCATTTAGAATCATTCATTATTATTACAAAATTATTTTTAAATTTTGCTAAAGTTAACAATGAAGTTGACTGTCTAGCAGAGATTGTGTTGACAAGAATGACCTTGTAGTTTATCCATCTTGATTTGATGGATAGTCATCACTGTGCAAAGACTGTATTGAATTAAGGTTGAAGATGGAGCTTTCCACATAAACTATGTGCTCTAAACAGTTGTGTCATTTTCCCAAATTTTTTTGTTTATCTTACCAAAGCACAGCCATTATCAACTACAACTGTTAAAAAATGGGAAATCAAGTATTATAAACTATCAAAATGCAAACTATCACAATCCCCCTTTCTTTGGTAAAGAAGACAGCTGGAATGGGCAAGCCTAGGCTTTGTTAATTCTGTTTAGAAAATAAATGTTTCACAAGTCATTTAATACTGTTTAAATAATTGATTGGATTTAACTCTACCTAATTATTTTTCCTCATGTAACTAAAATTCTTGGCATTTAACCCAGTGTCATTTACTTAACAGATGCTGAATTATTTATGATTCCTTAAAAAATGTTGTATATACACAAGATTCATAATTAGTTATCTGATGTGTAATTTAACCTACATGGAGTTGAATATATCAAAAAAGTTATTAAAGATATTCAAGACATGATTATAAGATGAATTATATAAAATAAAATAATTTAATCTCTACTGTTATTATTTCATTCATTCAGATTTTAATAAATAGTGTGTGTACAAATTTTTTTTGTTTGTTTTATGAACCACATCAGATG
>PVKC010008151.1:0-27024 GCA_004027635.1 Crocidura indochinensis | reverse complement strand
CAGGGGGCAAAGCAGATTACAATTATTGCAAAACCGTAGGATACAAAATACCCCTAGTGTTACATTAAGAAGTGAATTTAAAATCCTAAATTTCCCAAATACAATGTACAGAGTGTATATTTTCTATTCATTAGATCGCATCCAGAAATATTTGAAAACATTTTCAAATTATTGCATTCTAAATTCAGAAGAGAATTAGAATAGGTACATACAGTGAATAAATCTATGTATATACAGATGAGTAAAATATTTCTTTGTACAATTTCTTGCCTTGTATACATATTTTTGAAATATATATATGAAGTGAGTTATATGTAAGCCAAAAATTAAAAACTGGTATATAAAAACTAAAATACCTTTAAAGAGCAATATTGGGTCTCTCTTCTTACAAGCATTTTGCCTTTATAACTTGCCATGGCAACGTATTATTAAATATAAAAAAATATATCAGACTGAAAAAGAATAAATTCTCAAAGGTGAAGGTAATTTTAAATCCATTTTTCTTTATTGAATGTTATTGGCATTCAATGTTATGTCCTATCTCCAACATTTCACAAAGGAAAAAAGTGGCCATGGCAATGTTACTCATTTTGAAAATATTTATCTGTTTTTATTTATTTATTATTTTTCAAGGGAAATGAGTGAATAAAAATGATAGACTAGTTAAGTATATTTTAACTAAAAGTAAAATTTGTGGATACATTCTTATAAGCAGCTGTAATTAAAAAATAATACTAACACAATAACATAAGCAATGCTATTTAAGACTAAAAACTAATTATATAAAATAAAACAAATATCTCAGTATAATTATAATAGAGTTCTGCATAATTTTTTATTCAAAAATTTATTAGTACAGTAGTGCTTACCCAGGATGTCAGATATTATTTTTAAATTTCTTTTAAATAATGACAAAGTAGTTGATTAAAAACAAAGCAGAATAAAAATTTTAATTCTTAGGATGAAGTATAAATTAAACTATACTTATAGTTGAGGGAATACAATATTTGAAACTGCTTCCTATATTTGGCAACTGTAACCTGACTTCCTCAAGAAATCTATGCAAGGTAGACAGTTATTACCTTGCATTTGTTATAATCACATTTATAAATATGATATCATGTAATATAAATTTGTATAAATAGAATATAAATTTATAAATAGGAATAATCATATTTTGATGTGTTACATTATGTCCTCTCCCAATATAACATATTTCCATATTATCAACCATTTGACTTTACTATCCTGTATAGCAAAGAATACTATCCTGGCTGACAAAGAAGGCCGGAGTATTTCATTATAAAGCATAAAACATCTACCACTTTTATGTATTTATTTTGGTTCTTACTTTTTTATGATGATGAATTCACAGAAAATAATATCATGATACCCATGCACCCAAACAAAAATAAATGTTAAATTATTATCCTATGCTTTAGTTATACACTTACATGAAAAAACAAGAATTACAGATAATTGTGTGTTTTTCTTCTAATTTTTATTCTCTGCCTCACTGCACAGAGTAACCACATTCTCAAATTTAGTGTACCTATGCCTGTGCTAAGCAATTACAAAAATAAGTACTTTTACATAACTGCTTTTTACATTAGGTATACACTTTCCTGATACAACACAGTATTTTTTGCATGATACGTATTACTTAAAATGCACAGGGATGGGTACACTTATAATTACTATAGAGCATTTTAAAAAATGAAAGCACTTGTATGATATTAATGCAGATTTGACATTTTGTAGATGTTATGGATTACAAAGATTACATGGATTCGAAGATTACACAATCTGATAATGTATAAATTTTTGTATGATATTTTACATACTGGTATTTATATCTTTATCATTTATTATAACCTTACTTTTGATTTTTTATGACGGTTTTCCTACTTGGATTGAATTCATAAAGGGTTTATGAACTTTTTTTTCAGAAAGTCTGCTTTTTGTTCCATTAATATTTTGTTCAGTTTTGTGTTAACAAGGCTAGCCAGCAGTAAGCTTACTGCTAGCTCTAAGCTCAAGGATAACTCTTGGTGATCAGGGAGAACCTATGGGGTGCCTAAAATTAAAATATATTAAATTTAATTTAGTTTAAATTTTAAAGTAGTCTAAATTCTAGGTAAATATCCTACTCGTACTACCGTTCTTACCACACATTAATCTTTTTTTTTTTTTTTGGTTTTTGGGTCACACCCGGCAGTGCTCAGGGGTTACTACTGGCTCCATGCTCAGAAATTGCTCCTGGCAGGCACGGGGGACCATATGGGGCACCGGGATTCGAATCGATGACCTTTTGCATGAAAGGCAAACGCCTTACCTCCATGCTATCTCCCAGAGCCCAATCTTTTTGAATGTCTGTTTTATACTAAATTTATTTCCACTTCTATTTTTACTGTTTACTTACTCCAACTCACCTTTTTTATCTTATATAAATTATATGTATTTATATATATCGTATATAAATTTTGATCATTTATTTGTAGTATTTTCTTGTCTATTGATGTATCCAAGTACAGAAATAAAATTTTAGTATTTGTTTATTTGTTTGTGGGCCACATCCACTGGTGCTCAAGGCTTAATACTGGTTCAGAATTCAGAGACCATTCCTAATGGACTTCAATAGGAGGCACAAAATATGCAGAGCAGAGAACCTGGATCAGGTTCACACCAAAGAAAATAACCTTTTTAATTAAAATTATTGCTCCTTTTTTGTCTATATTCTATAAGATTTGATCATTTGTCCTTTGCCTTTGTTGTATCCTAGTGTTTACTTTTTATATGATTATTTAAGCACCATGGTTAAAAATTGTTCATGACTGAGTTTCCGTCATAGAATTTACACCACCCTGCCACCAATATCATTGTCTTTGGTACAGGTACATTATTCTCTAATCTCTCTCTCTCTCTCTCTCTCTCTCTCTCTCTCGCTCTCTCTCTCCCTCTCCCCCCTCTCTCTCCCTCTCCCTCTCTCTCTCTTTCTATTTCTCTCTTTCATTTCTCTCTTCCCCCTCTCTCTTTTCTTTTAGACACTATACTATTTTCACTGTTGTTAATGAAGGAGTACCATCCATCACTTTATCTCCTTTCAGGATTAATTTCTTGTTCAGAGTGATCAGTTCTATTTATGGTCATATGGACCCTTTTCTACCTTAACTGCACACTGCTCTCCAGGTAGAGCTTAATTTTTTTCATTTCTTCATTATTCCATGCATGCAAAGCATTCAATTTACTTTCTAATACTTTCCTCCTCTTTTGTTCAGTCTCATGCCTTTGAGGATCAAAAAGATATTTATATTATTATTTTTATTATTTTATATTATTATAATTATTTCCTGTAACAGCAAAATACTGAGCATATACAATGTACACATGAAATGTGTTTATGAGTGCTTGCATATTCAAAATTCTTCTGAGTAGAAATATTTGTGCTACAATTTGACTGATCAAATATTTATTAAGGTATCATGTGACATATAATTAGTAAGATTATTATATAACTCAAAAACAATTTATTAAAACAATATTTTTGCAAAATATTTAGGCATATGATTTATGTAGTTGTTTACAATAGGATTTTTGACTTCCAATGCCCCACTTATAATGACACTAACCCATAACTCTATCACTCTATGACTGACCCTAAATTCTCTTCTACCACTCAATCTGACTCCCTGACATAAACATTTTTAAATTTACTTATTATAGTATGGTTTCTATGCTTATAATATTGTTGAATCTAGTGATTTATATAATACAGTTATTTGCCTCTATACCAAAGATGAGTCCATATATTTTTCTTTACTATGAAAAGTCTGATCTAGACAATATTCCCAGCCTTAATTCATGGATTTTCTTTTCCATCATATCTCCATGCGCACCCATTGTTCCTATCTTTTCTGACAAGTTATTTCTACTCTTGTGACATTTTATCTCATTGTCATTCTTAATTTTTAAGTTTCTATTAATAAGTGATGATAAACACTTTTCATATGCTTGCTGGCCATCCAACAGACTTCTTCAGCAAAATTTCTATTTTCTCTCAATTGTTTTATGTAGCTATTAGATTTATTGATATTATCCTTGTAAATACACTGTATGTCTTGGATATTAATTCTTTTTTTTTTTTTGGTTTCTTTTGGTTTTGGGCCATACCCGGTGATGCTCAGAGGTTACTCCTGGCTATTCATTCAGAAATTGTCCAGAATATTCTAGACACCTCACTCCCATACTGCATTATTTGTTTTTATCCAGTATTCCATATACCACAGATAACATTGACCATTCTGTCTTTGCCTTTCTTCTTCTAGCTTACTTATACAACATAGCATCTTCCAGTTCCAAGAAGCTTGCAGCAAATTGCATTGTTCCATGTTTCCTTGAACTTATATAGTATCTCATTGTTTTTATATGCACAATATCTTCATATATCATTAATGTATCATTGAATATATATATATTGAGTCCATATCTTAGCTATTTTAATGTACCTGTCAACATCCTGTAGAATAAATGTTTTTAAGTCCTGTGGACAGATGCCCAGAAGTGGAATTGATGAATTTTAATAGCAGCCCAAATCTAAGCTTATTGAGGACTGTCCAAATTGTTTTTTACAGGAGATGAAACAGGCAACAATTCCTCCAGCAGTGTAAAATTACCCCATGCTCAATATATCCAAACCAGGTGATTAAGTCAGAATCAGTGCATAAAATAATCCAGTCCAGGTTAAGGGTAAAACAATTACAGTCTAGCACTTCTCTACTTCGTATCTCCAGAAAACTGCCTACCAGAACTCTTTTTTGTTGAGTTCAGAGATCACCCCCATGTAGGGCACTAAGGACATATTAAGGGCAGATAGCTCAGGCTATCCTGAGCCTGTCTTGCCCAGGTTTACACATAAGAGGATCTTTGTTTTGAGTGAAAACAAGTTGTAAATAAACACATACAAAGAAACCAGGGATGAACTTTATTTTGGGTAAAATAAGTTGTAACCTAACACAGCAGTGTAGGAAGGTTTCTTTTTCACCACATCCTTACCACTAGAGATTGATCCTACTGTTTATGATAAATGTCATTTTCAATACTGTGAAATGATATCTCATTGTTGTCTTGGTTTGGATTTTCATAGTGATATGTGATGGTCAGCTTTTTTGTATGTCTTCCTGTCTCCTTCTGAGAGCGATCTGTTTATTTCCTCAACCCATTTTGGATAGGGATTTGAATTTTTGTTCTTGTTGATCTTGGTGAGTATTTTATATAACCTGATATTAACCCTTTATCTGATCTTTCAATGCAAATATTTTTTATCCAATTTAGCTGTCATTTACCTGTATTCTCTTGGGGTTTTTTGGTTTGCTTTGTTTTGTGTTTATGTGTGTGTGTGTGTGTTTTCTTTTGCTATGAAAGTCCTTAGTCTAATATAAACCAGTTTGCTAACTTTTCATGTTGTTGCCTTTGCCAGTGTTATCTAATCATTGAAGATGATGTTCAGTTCTAAATCTTAGAACAATCTGCCTATATTTTCCTCAATGTAGTTACTAGGATTCAGTTGGATCTAGAGATCTTTTAACCACTTTTACTTGACTTTTGTTTAAACTGTGGGATTTGGATCCACTTTAATGTCTTTTATGTAAGACAATCATTATTCCATTTCATATTCTTAGCATTCTTATTAAAAATTAGTTCATCATATATATGGGTTTTTTTCCTAGGTATTTGATTCTAGTCAATCAGGCAAGAAAAACAAAGGTAATCGAATTGGAAACTAAGTCTAATTATCACTATTTGCAGATAACATTATAATATATGTAGTAGAAGAAAAGATTTTCAATAAATGCAGGCATTTTCTTTTGTTTGCCAGTTTTCCCAACACCATCTGCTAAAAGTGCTCGCTTTGCTGCACTTAGTGAACCAGATTTTTTTCTTGTAAATTATCTATCCATATATCTAGGGTTTTATTGTTGTGTTTTTAGTTTTAACTCATGGGTCCTTATTCTATTAGTATGCAGGAACACTAAAGTATAATTTTGATTATAAAATGCAATTCCTCACAGTTTCTTATTTCTCAGAATATCTTTGGCTATCTTGAGTGTTTTATGCTTGTCTAAGATATTTCTAAATAATTTGGGTCAGGTTGTTTTGGACCTCACTTATTGATTTGGCCAGGGCTAGATCCTGGTTCTTCTCTCAAGGATTACTTGAGAGTACCATATGGGAATTGTATCAGATCATTCTCATTCAAGGCCTACCAGATTCAATAAATATTTATTAATGACTTTTCTAAGACACTCTAGAATGTCATTGAGATTGTTGATTGAAATAAATCTATTTAATGATTTCGGTAGAATATTAGTTTTGAGAATGTTGATCAGAAAAGATCCATGAACATGACATTATTTTTCTTGCCTAATGTTATATGTTTATTTCTCCAGAGAATTAAAACTGCAGACTGCTACTTTGCTGTACATACTTTTTTTGGGTTTTGGGCCACACCTGGTGACACTCAGTAGTTACTCTTAGCTATGCACTCAGAAATCACTCCTGGTTTGGTGGATCAGATGGGACACTGGGGATCAAATTGTGTTCTGTCATGGGTCAACCACGTGCAAGGCAAACACCCCTATTGCTCTATTGCTCTATTGCACTATTGCTCCAGCCCCCCAATTTAATATTACTAAAAGATATTTTAGCCGGAGTCTTTGAATTTTCTAAGTATATTATATACAAATAATGACAATTTGACTTATTTTTCAATTTGAATCACTTTTCTTTTATTTATCTTTGATGTCATAACTTATAACTGATTATTGAGATTACTTTTTACTCAAAATATTGATTAAATGCACATTATTTTTCATATAAATTTAGTGATAGAATTAGAAGTAAGATATTATTCTGTATTGCTAATTGTTAATCTTCCTTGACCAAATACAGTTGAATGTTCAAAACTTTTGCTCTTAGTTCTTTGAAGTTTCTAATTCTTCTCTATATGAAGAGATTTATTATATACAAATTAAGATAATAATTTGTATGAGTGAAAACAGCAAAATATTAACTAAGAAATCTATAAGAACTCTAAAATAGTTAGGAAGATAACAGTTTTTAAAATCATAGTAAGATGTCAATAAAAATAAACTCAAATTAATCTATTCCTCATGATAAAAAATACAATATAAAACCAGAGAAATATTTCAAGAGCTAAGTTTCTTTGTATCATCTGACATTGGTTTGATCCTGACAACACATATGATTCCCTGAACTCCACATGAATTGATTCTTTAATAGTCAAGAGAAGACCCTGTGAACTTCCTTACAAAAAATAGGAACTATACAGAACTATATTTAAAGAATCTGAAGCCACCATTTAAACTCCACTGAAAGACTTTTAATTTATTTACTTTAAGTATAAAATATTTTCTATATGTTTCATTCTCAATATATTGCTATAGGATTTGATTATGATGCATTCTCTGCATTTTGAGTTGTATTTTTATAGTACATATAAATCATGAGTAAGACAAATTTTTGTTATCCAAAATAATACCTGATATAAATTTTTATACTTTGCTCTAGATCTGCATTGTTTCAATATTTAAAAATATTTAAAAGAAGTGATGAAGCAAATTTTTTTGGTTGAACATGATTGCCAGAAATAAACCAATTTTTTTCCATTTAAACTGCTGAAGCAATGTCACAATAAGTAAGGGAGAAAAATTTATACTTGGAGTGCTTAGATTGTGTAATGCATATCATTTTCATTAAATTTTTTGTGAAAAAAAAGAATACCTTCCTAATATAATAAACTAGGAGAATAATAAAATACTATCTAAAAATCATTATGTTCTCAAAGGGTTTATTAAAAAGCAAGACATATACCTTGATTCATAATGTGATTCATCTGCTTAATGGGGGTTATAATCCACTTGGGAGACTGGTGATTTAAATAAACCATATCATGTCAGGAAGTTGTCAAGGAGCAACTAGGAGTTCGAGTGAGATTCCCTGAAGAAATGAAAGATTTCAGATCAAAGGTTTTAAGCTCAAATGTCATGGAAGCCAAACCCTGCTTTAGTAAAAGCAAAAAGCTGAGTATGTAAAGTACAATGGATAAGCAGTGGGGAGGTGGGGGGGTGGAGGGAAGCTTTCAACAGTTTTAAATGATCTCTGTGACTAAATAGAAAATGAGTTAGAAAAAGTGGAGAGTGCTATTTAAGTATAGTATATCCCAGACTAAAGACAGTATAAGCATAGATAGAAAAACACATATCACATAATTGGAGAAATAATTCACTCATTTAATTAGATAAATAAATAAGAAGTAAGAACAAAAATTATAATTAAAAGAAAAATATTAAATCAAGGACCTGAAAATACATCTTTAAGGATATAAAAGGTGCTATGGATACTAGAACTAACCATTAAGTCAACATTGAAATCATGAGACACAAATTTTAACAGCCAAAATTAAAAAAATGTGCCTGACAAATGGAGGCTTGCAGTTGGATGTAAGAAAGGAAACCTGAGTTTCCACTGGTGCAGGTTGTCCCTAGAGGCAGGATTTGTGCTGGTACAATATATGTCTAAATTTATTATGAATAATTTTGTAAACCATGGTGCTTTAAATAAATTTTCAATATTTATTTACAAATAAATAATCAGATCTGATCAGCAACTAAATAGGATAATCCAGAGAGGAAGATCATATAGACATTAGAATATTGTTATATAAAAAGTAATATTTAGAACAAATATTGTTCTAAAATTTTGAACAAGTGTACTTTTTATATTTATTGTTAAAGTTTTGTGACTTTGTTCATTTTATTAATAAAATATATATTAGAAAAATGCTTAAATTCAGTATATATAAAGTATTTAAAATATTTGGGGGCTTTGGGACCACACCCAAATATGCTTAGGTGTTACTATTTTCTCTTCATTCAGGAATTACTTCTGGTAATGCACAGGGGACTATTTGAGTTCTGATGAACTAACTTAGGTTGAGTGAATGCAAGGCAAGTACCCTACCTGTTTTGCAATATATCTGGTCCCAGAGAGCATACTTTATAAAGATTGAAATAAAAGATTTTTATAACGATTGAAATTTAGAAATATTTTTCTAACTATTTATATATAACTTAAGGACAGTAGATATAAGTAAATTTAAAGACGGTAGAAAAGTACAGAAGTTCAAACACTTGCTTGCACACAGTATGATCCTGGCATTTCATGTTGTACTCTGAGCTGTACTAGGAGTGATTTATCCCTGAGCACAGAGCCAGAAGTTATCACAGGGTAGATGAAAAAATGAAAAGGAGAAAAGAAGAGGGAAAGAGTGAGAAAATAAGAGAGAGTAACAGGAAAAAAGAAAAAAGAGAAAGAATAAATGAAAGAAAAATGAAAAAGTTTAAATAATTTTAAATTTGGCAACGTGGTCCCTATGCATAAACAAAACTGATTATTTAATTATTGGTATTATATATTTATTTATTTTTAGTTAACAAATACGATAGTTTGTTGACAATTGAGTTTTAGACATAAAAAATTCTCACACTAATTTCACCACCAATGTCAACTCCCATCACGAATGTTTCCACCCTCCCACACCAATCTTTCCATACTGTATAATCCACCCTCCCACATTATCATTTGTCAGCTACCTTAAAAAGCACATTACAAAGTTTGAGGGTTCCAGCTTAGATGTCATGTTTCCAGTGTTGCTATGTCTGTATTTTGTATTTATAGATATATTAATTTTTCCTATCACGAAAATAATAGAATCACATTCATGATTTCCCATTATTTCACTTTCTCACCTTCTTTTTGCCTTCCTTGATTATTTCCTTCTATTTTTCTCCTTGAACTCTGAGGTCAGGGGTGATGTAGATATACTTCTTTAACACAAGTAATTGAGGTCATCTTGTTTGTCTTTCTTTCCCTGGTTTCCTACACTCAACAAGTAATATACTGCAACCTGTTTGCAACTGGAAGATATGATTTTGAGTGAGGAAAATTCAGTTTTAAGAAAAAAACAATTTGAATGTTATTCAGTTAAAATTCTGATTGAAACAAGAGAACCCCATTAAGCATGTAAAATTAAAGTGTTCAAAATAATTGTATAATCTCTGATCTTATCTATGGACAATATTGATAAATGAGGTTATTTAAATAGTTGTAACATTATCATTGATATAACAAACTCTCTTTGTCCTAAATGTTTATTTTTATGAATAACTTTATATCTTATTTAATTTTTCATTATGGGCACTATGCTTTATAACGTTGTTAATGATAATGATCTAACACCAAATCCTCAGTTACATTGATCTTTTCACGTACATTTATACATATACATATATAATTTCCATTTTTATCAATTTATGTTCTATATTATTTCAGTGTGTTTTAATAATAGTCAACCTAAAATATTTACATATCTGAGTTATATATAAGGATATGTTAGTTAGGTCTGACCCACATAACTTTGTTTGATTAGAATTTTTCTCCTTCATTAAAGTGATTAAAATTTCCACTATCTTTTTTGTTTTGTTTTGTTTTGTTTTGTTTTGTTTTGTTTTTTTGGGTCACACCCGGCAGTGCTCAGGGGTTACTCCTGGATCCATGCTCAGAAATTGCTCCTGGCAGGCACGGTGGACCATATGGGGCACCAGGATTCGAACCGATGACCTTTTGCATGAAAGGCAAATTCCTTACCTCCATGCTATCTCCCAGGCCCCTCCACTATCTTTTTATTGGAGATTTTTGAGTCGGAGATTTTTAATTTTTGTACTGAATTTAAATATTGTCACATTGAGACTAAAAGCTCATAGATTCTAATTAAAGCCTCATAAAATGATGTTTCATAGACAAACTTGAAAAGTAAAGATTTTATCATAATTAAGTGATAGAAAGATCATTGAAAAAGTTTTTCAAGTAAGAAAATCCTAACAATGCTATAGAAATAAAGAAAGAACTAGACTGGCAATATTGGAATATAGCACAATTATGATGAAATGCTTTTATGTTTTCTGAAAGTTCTATAAAATGAGTAAATATACTTAAATTGCAAATAAATCCAAAGATAATTATTTTGAGAAACATCTTAGAATCACTTAATTTTAGAGATGAATTTTAATAAGGAAATTTTAATGTAAAAACAAAGTTTATAGGTGAAAATCAAGTATGATCTTTTTGTCAGAGATGCCCTCTATATTAGCAATATGTAACAAAATTAATGACTTACTTATAGAATATCATAGTGAAGAATAAAATATATAGAAACAAACTCTAAAGTTATTTTTTAATTCTTATCCTAGAAAAGTAAATGCCCTCAACAAACTTAAAAAATAACAGAATTATGTATTTTTTTCTAAATAACACTGGTGATGTCAGATATCAAGATATAGTAGTCACTATGAGCTTGGATCCTATACAAGTAGAGTAGCACTCACAAAGGAGCTTCCACCAGGCATTCAGGGAGAGTAACTCAGTTTTTTTTGTAGGTGGGAAATAGGTCTTTGTCTGACAATTAGGTAGGATGTGAGAGGGTATTCAAACAGGGTGTGTGCTTCTGTGTTTAAGGAAGACAGGGTAAGGGGATTTGGGAAGCCAGTGTGTGTTTTCTGAGTGTTAAAAAATGGTGGGTGCTTTTAAGTTTATTAGCTACTTCATCCCTTTTCTCTTTGCTAAACAAGAATTGAGATTGTTAAAAATATAGAGGGACTAGATTGTCTTCTACTAAGAGGTGAAATCTCCAGATCAGAGCCTTACAGCAAAGTGTTCAAAGTGACTGTTATTTTGCATAGGAGATATAAAAACTGGGATAAAGTCTTTTAACCTAAATTAGGTGAAGAGTGCAGTGGCCTTTCCGAGGAAAATTTTCATCATACATTTCAACTACAAGCTTCAAGTCAACCTTTAGTTTGCCTGACACAAACAAACTAGGATTCTTCTTCTAGGTCTTTTTACTGTGTCTTCTTCCTATGTCCTCAGAAAAATAAAAGGTTTTCTCTCCTTCATCCCTTCATCTTCTCTTTGGTAGCTGTTTCTGACAAGCATTGCACTAGAGTTCTTTGAACTCTCACAAATCTTAAGTCATTGCTAAGGCATTGTGATGCATGCTCCAATTTACAATTGCCATATATCAGAAATCATACCCTGGTATCAAGTCATTGCCAGGGTGGCCTGAAACTTGTCCCTAGTTTCCTTATTGCCAGGTGGGTCGAAATCGACCCACCTGGTTTGGTTGATAGGACCCAAAGTTTAGGGATATACAGTCAAATTCAAAACACATAAAGCTTAACTCAAGTCAGTTTGGCAAATGTTCAGGGTTAAAGCCCATCAGCAACATAACAATTTTGAAATTCCTAGCCCTAAATATAGGAAACTCTTCTCTTTCATAAATCTTCCTCATTTGGGGGGCTATGCAAAAAGGAGAAAAAACATATTGTTATGGCTAGGTTGTAGTCAACTATCACTGAGTTATAGTAACAATATTGTTCCCCAGTAAATAGATATTCATAAGTATACATATCCACCTTTTGTCTGATGAATCAAGACAAAGGCAATAACATTTTCCCCAATAAGTACATACAAAGAAAAGTATATTCGCCTATTTTCTGCTAAAACAAGTCCAAAGTAATAACATTATTTCCCAAGAAATATACACACGCATCCTAGTCTGTTGAGAGCAAGTCCAAGGTTGGATGATTCAGGAGGACTAGTTCAGCCAATGAAGTATTCTGTTTACTGAAAGTGGTCAGGGAAGCAATGAAAGTGTCAATGATTTCCTGCAACTGCTGGGTGAAGTCACAGGCTGAGATCATTCTTGAGCCAGGGCCCATTAAAAAAGCTGATTCTGTTCATGAGTAGCTATCCACGGTGATGAGAGACAAAAAAGGTGAGAGGGATAGTGGATGTGCGGGAGAGGTGTGGTGTTCCAGGGCAAAAGTGGTATTGAGCTATGGGAGTAAAGGAGTTTAGTAGGGAAAGCAACAAATCCAGGATAAGTGAGCATAGGGAAATAATAGAAAAGGTATTGCTGAATAGAGGGTGGGAAAGGGGGAAGGAAGAAGAGACACAGGCAGACATTATGTACAACACAGGTGAACATTAGACTAACATAAAGGTGGCTACCACACACATATCTACATATATGCATAAGTGATCAATCAATATGTTACAGCTGTATAACTAACCATCTAGAGATTTAAATAGGCCAAAGACTTTGAATATAAAGCCAACAAGTAAGGTCATGAGGAAATTATAATCTTGGCTTTAAAATCATCATAGGTTAGATTATGAATGCATGATACATAAACAAATTGATTTTTCCATATTCTGTCTTGAGCATATCACAAAAACTATTTTATAAGTTGCTAAGCATCCTATAATGACCACTATAGTAAGAGTTAAGATAAAAAATGTTAAGATCACTGAGCACTGTATTATGAATCCAAAGCATCCAACTTCTTTTTCCATAGACTTCTGCTTAATTTATGCAGTTGTATCTATTGCTTAGGACACACTGAAGTATAAGTGAGGATATAAGCTGCTGAAGATTTCAAAGAAGAGGTGGGAATATCCAAAACTTCATGATAATCAAGCTTAAACCAGCACTATCTAGCTAAATTTTATAGTAGACAATGTAGTGACCTTTGTCTATGTCACCATAATTATTTGAAACAGAAAATAAGTTGTATTTTTCAGAGTTGTTCTTAGAATCAATAACATTCTTTGATAAGTCAAGGTTTTCTAAGAATTCCACATAGGTATGTAATTTTTGTTTTGTCTGCCCTCGTAGGAAAAGCATTTCAGATGTATTAGAACCAGAGATAGTAATTTCCAAATTTTTATCTTTTTTTTAGAAAATCCTATTATACTCTGCAGTCAGTGCAATGAGACCTCTCATTGTATGCCAGGTTTTTTTCTCTTTAAAATAAAATGAACCAATCCTAAAATGTACCTTTCCTTGTAAATGCTAATGGCAAAGAGAGGTGCATAAGAGTCTCAAATTTCTGTGACATATGAAGTTCTGGAATGTGGATTTGAATTGGCCTTGAAAAAGTGTAACAGTAATAGACTCATTTTTGTATTTTTGCCAAGCATGCTCCACAGCTTTTCAGTTATCAAGTTAATTATTATTTTCCTCTTTATGTTTTTTCTGTCTTTCAACTTTATTCAGTTCTTCATGGAAACCATTCATTAGAAATAGAAGTAATTTATGTGAATCTTGTTGGCTGTGCCTTACAAATTGGTTATAGATCTTCCCAACGGTTATCTTACAGTCCTTTTGGCTGATATGCTTTTGCTGTCCTGCCCACAGAGCTTTTATAGTTTTCTCAAATTAGTCTACTACTTTAGCTTTATGTCCCAAAGAATTTGACCTATTAAGATCAACTTCATAAGGTTTGTGTTAAACTACTCAACCAAATATGGAGCATTTCATAGGTACTATAATATTGAATTTATGAAACAACTGTTTCCTAAATTAGGAAGTGCAGTGAGAGCTGAATCAGTTTCCTCAAAAACATAACCAGAATTCTGAATTTATTCACTCCTAATCCCCGAAATATCTGTCTTAATGTGATATGTTGACTTGTCCCAACTACTAGTAGGGGTTGCAACTGATTCCCTTTTCTCTTTCTCTCGGTTGGTCCATGTTAGTTTTGGGGGAGAATCAGGAACATTTCAGCTGGGAGGGTCCCTTATCCCATTTACAAGTATCTGTATTTTGTGTTTATCATCTGAGAGAATTCTTCTTCTGACAATTTGTAGTGCTATCCAGAGTTTCTTGATGGGGCTTTCTTCTGTAGAATAATAAGTATATATATATATTTTTTTTGAATGAGGACATTACCAGCTATCTATTCTTTATAAATTATACCCAAATAACTGAGTTAACTGTTTTTTGACTCTGTGGTCTTCCCAAAAGTCTCTTTCTGTAACTCTATGGGGGCTATCCTTGGGATAAATTCAAGAAGTTTAGTGAAAATAGTGTTAAGGATAAACGGACAGTTCTGTCATGCATTTTTCTTTAATTTAATAATTGAGTTTTGAGGGTCTATGAGAATGTTCAATCCCTAAAGATTTTAAGGGATACAATGATGTATTTGATTTGCCATTCTATGCAGAATGATTGTAAAATTTTATTAATGTAGGCTAAGCCATTATCAGTTTTGATAGTATGGAAATGCCCATGATATAGAAACATTGTAGTAAAAAACGAAAACAAAAAACATAGCCTTAGTTCTTTCAGAATTCATAAGGACAGACAACATGAAGTCAGAATAAGTCCCAACTACTGCGTGGAAGATGTGACTTAATTGTAAAAAAGGTTTACATGTATAACATCCACCTGCCACAAATTATTGATCTGCACACCTTGGGGATTTCCTTCAGCTACATATGGTGTAAAGTTCAAAGGGGAATTATTCTCAAATCCTCCGTTCCTATGGTCTCAGACCAGGCATGACTAAGAGAAATAACAGAATCTGGGCAATGTGCTCTTAATTCATAAAAGTGCAGAGTGACCATGGAAATGACAATTATTTCTCCTGCAAGATCCTCATCTATTACCCCCACATAAATGGTGATTTCCTTAATAGTTAGACTGTTTCTTTCCAGGAGCAGGCCTACAGTGCTTGATGGGGTTGGCCCTGTATACCAGATCTTAATTTATAGGGGCTCTGATGTATGTATGTATGTATGTATGTATGTATGTATGGTTTCAGGGCAGGGGATATCAAGGCAGAACTTCTTGCAGTAGCAGGTTGTAGTGAATCTATTGATAATTGCTTTGATGCCCCTAACTGGGGAGTTGGGACACCAGTGGGAGTGTATCTGATTCTGAGAAGCTTGGAACCCTTCTATATATAGTTTCCGAAGACACGATGTTGGGTACCTATCTCATGAAGAAATGTGTAGGAAAAAATTCTCTAGTTTTTTAAAATTGGGTCAAGTTTGTTGCAAGTAAAATATTTACTTTGAACCTGTAAAGTCTTGCTGGCCTCTTTTCCAGTTACTCACGACAGGATTACCAGCCAAGTGGCAGTCTCTCTCCCATGGTTTCCCTTGTCACACCTGGGACAAGAACCAGGTGGTATCCTCCAAAGGGGCAGTGTGAGAAGATACTCCATATTCCCCATGGAATTATCCTAAGTTTGCATCCTAGCTGAATAAAAATCAGCAGCATGAATGCATGTCTGATGTTTGATTGAACCAATATTTTGAAGTGCTTTTACATAACATCACCCCTATTTTATAGGGCTCAAGATTGCCTCACAATCCTCATTAACATTCTCAACTCCTAATTGCCTTATCAGGTGTTGCTGGGTTTCTTTATCTTTAACCTACCCTTAAATAACATCTGTAAATTTCCCTCAGCAAGGAAATATATGACTTGTAAAGTTCCTGAAAAATCTTTGTAGATCTACCCTTAAAATAGGCATCAGCATCTATTTTTGTCCTACAATGATATCTCACCTACCTGTGCCAAAGTATCACGAGGTAGGGCAACTTAATTTTATGTACCAATGTACTGCCCTTCCCCGATTAGCATCTCATAAGTCATCTGACCCCCTGCAATGTAACTACTAAGATGACCTAGGACTTATGGTATAGTCTATTCTTAGTCTCATCACTAAGCCACATCTTCCACTTCGAAAATTGTGAGAGCTTGGGCAAGTCTTATATGATAATCCTGAGAAATCCAAAGCACACATTCTCTCCCACTGGTAAGAAACTCAACACAGTACAGGTATATATACAGGACTTTTTGAATTGGCTGAGTGATGCCATGTTCAAACCCTCATAATATGGAGACTGAATATTTTTCTGATGGACAGTAAGTAGCAGTTGGGTTCATGAGGCCAACATGTTTCTACTAAGCTGCTTTCAGCTTCTCTATCTGAAGAGGAAGTAACTGCTTTATTACGGTCTCTCCCTTGCCTCAGATCCTAGATCTAAGAAATGGTGATTCCTCCAATTTACCACTAGTTTATTATGTCAACTTCTAGTTCTATCTCGAGAGTGCAACACCACTGGGAAGATGCTTTTACTTTCTAAGATAGAAGATATTTCAGAAAGCTTGATATTCACATTCCCAAGAGAGAGTTTTACTTCCAGAGAAACAAATGCAGATGAACCAAAATAACATAAGATATGTCAGATCATCCAGTATGTATAGCATTAACCCAGTAAGAGATATACTGAATGGTGTAGTAACATCAGTCTCAACCCAAGAAATTATTTGACCACCCAAGTAATTCAGGCCCTGACCACAGTCTGGACCACAGTCCAGAGCCATGAGAGGATCTTTTTATTCACTATCCTTAGGGTCTTCTCAAGTTCTTGATTACTGTCTCTCTTTGTAAATGTCAGTGGTGAAGTCAAATACCAGGAATCAGAAGTCACTATGAGGTTGGATTCTGAGGAAAGTAGAGTACTCACAAAGGAGTTTCCACCAGCCATTCTAGAAGAATAACTCAATTTATTTTTAGTGGTAAATGGATATTGATATTAGGGGATAGTAGGGTCTGGACTCTGTCAGTCAATCAGATAGAATATAAGAGAGAATTAAAACATGTTCTGTGCTTCTTTGTTTAGGGAAGATAGGGTAATTGGATTAGAGAAAGCAAGGTATATGCTCTGGATTTAAAATATGTTCTGTGTTTAAGATTATTAACTACATTGAGCAAAAAGAAATAAAAAAATATATCATCATTGGTGGATTTTTGTTTCAATGCCACATTTGATGGTGCTCAGAGTTTACTCTTGGATCTGCCCTTAGGGGTCCTTCCTGAAATATTTGGAGAACCATTTGGTATGCCAAAGATCAAACCCACATGAGCTGCATGCAAGGCAAGTGGCCTATTCTTTGTACTATCATTCTAGCCCCTTTGATGGAATTATTTTAACTAGAAATCTATATATACTACTGACTTAGAATTTGAATTAGAAGTACTTACAAAAGTTCAAGATTGCAGCCTAACAAAATGTTGACCTTTTCTACTATGAGCTATACCTGGTCAAACATAAGTAGCAGTAATAATTGAAAATTGTTTTAGATGATTCAATTTTATTTTATAGATTAAAGAAGATAAAATATTTGTGAGAAAATCATAAGGCATATTTCCCTTATTGTAAAAAGGGTTCAAATTATTAAAAAGCTATTCTCTGTTAAATATCTGGGTATTTCTATCCCTTCACAGAAGCAAGCTAACCAGAGCAATGGTTAGATGCTACTCACCAAACATCACATCGATGGCAATTCTTCAACGAAAGTAGATAAAATATTTCCAAAAAAATATTGCTTGAATCCCATCAGAAAAAGGTAATTTATATAATTGATAATAATTTTTCTGTTTCACTAAGTATCTTCTAGTTGGCTATCATTTATCTACTAATTTTGATAGATTAATTTATAATTAAATGTGCTTAATTTTTAGATGAAACATAGAAACTATGATACTGATGAGAGGTTATAATAGAATGCTTCAATAGTAATAAATGCTCATTAAGATATTTTATATCATTGAAACAATAACAGGCAGCAGTAATAATTTCACCTTTGTAATGATTTCAAAGTTTTATTTCAGAGTCAAGAAGAGTACAACCTTATTGTACCCATGGTTTGCTACATATTATAAGCTTTGTCATACTAACCATACCAATCATATTCTTAACTAACATTTACAATTTTTAATTTGGGGGCCAGAGTGGCAGCAGTGTTAGGGCATTTGCCTTGCACATAGCTGACCCAAGACAGATGCAGGTTTGATAATCTGGCATCTCATATGTTCCCCTAAACCAGGAATGATTTCAGATCACAGTCCAGATTAACCCCTGAGCCTGCCAGGTGTGGCCAAAAAAAGTAAAAGTTTAAATGTGTTTACATTGTAATAGACCAAAGTTAAGAGTTATTAAGAGTTCTTCAGCACATGAAGAACTCTTCAGTGTTCCTCTGAACACTGCTAATAATGGCCTTAAATCCCTAGTCACTGCTACTTGAAATAACATAACAAAAAGTAACAAAAATTTTTTTTTGATTAAGTAGTTCCTTGTAATCACATTATACTTTATTTCTTTAGTATTGTTGTTAGTTGTTGCAAGAACTTCACACTGTGATACTGATACTATGATAATCAGGGTCTCTCCATGTGTTTGCTAAAGGCTGTATGTGAGACTGTATACTAATGGGTCTTACTAATACATAGAGCCTTTATCTTTCTGGTTAATAAACCATATCTCTTTCAGCACAATGTGATACCATGGTATGACTTTATTTTGAAGCTATGCAGAGCAAAGCAAAGTCCGGAGATTTCCATTGCTCAGAGTATGAGCAATGATAGTCAGGTAACACTGACCAAGAAATGCCATAAAAAAGCTATAGAAATCTAAAGCACATAACAAACCAAAACAACTATGGCAGTACTCTATGGTACAGATCAATGTATAAAAATTTCTCTAGTTACAAAATATAAAGCATTGGCTAGAAAGACATTTAAAAAGAACTGATTTGAAATTGTAATACATAACAATATTTTCAAACTAAGATGAAGGAAAAATTCTATAGTTTTACAAAGTTTTTCAATCTCTTGACAATCAATACTTTTTAAAAATAAAAATAAAACCTACATTGAATTACTATCAAAATTAGCTAAAATTTAATCACATATTAATGGTAAAAGTAAAACAATATAAAATTTATAGAATACAAACTAAAAGGTGACAGTAATAAATCTAAATAAAATAAGATATGCAGTTGGGGTGCCCGGGAGATAGCATGGAGGTAAGGCGTTTGCCTTTCATGCAAAAGGTCATCGGTTCGAATCCCGGTGCCCCATATGGTCCTCCATTTCTGAGCATGGAGCCAGGAGTAACCCCTGAGCACTGCTGGGTGTGACCCAAAAACCAAAAAAAAAGGTATGCAGTTGGCTACTGAGGAACATAAAAGGTACAATCAAAATAGTAGGAAACTATGATCTATTAAAATATTAAATTTAAAAACTCCATTTTATAAAATACTATGTCAAAACAATTAAAAGACAAACTCTAACCCAAAATATTAAGATCGTGAAAATAAAGGGCTATAAAATAAAACAAAGAAATATTAAAACTCAACAGTAAGAAAAATTAATAAAAATTTCAAAATTAATAGGCCTCCCTTAATAGACACCATCCAAAGAAGATGCACACACATATAATTACTATAAAAAGAAATTGTTTATCATACTTTGCATTTATTGGTTTTCTAAGAAGTTTTTCCTTATACAATATTCTTTTAGTTTGGTCAAAATCCCAAATAATATTACTCTGAAATTGTACAAGCTCCTGAATAGTTTCTGGATATCATGTAAAAGTAGCAGCCATATTTCCCAATTATTATTATTATTATTATACCAAAGGTTTTATTTAACATTTTGAAAGTTACTATTGGGTCCTCCTACAATGATATTTGTAGGTAGTCCTAGTTTACGTCCTGTTGATTTTGTTCCTTGATGGCGATGGGCCCAATTTTTTCAACGTCAGATACATGCTGCGTTTTCTCCATTGAGCTTTCATTGAGTATCTACAGGTAAGAGATTGTGCTTTTTCTACAGTGTATCAGGGCACATTTGAGGGGTCAAAGGAGAAAGCACCTTTCATCTGGGTATAAGTGTCAGAAGAGACTGTTCTCCATTTATTTATGAGTTATAGATCAAGGGGGAAGTTATTTGACCTGAAACCCTCACCTCCTTAAAGTGCTAATATCTCTCCATACTGTCATTTCTATTGTTTGATTGCTTGACTTCACCTTATGTTAGTCAATATTTAAAATGACCATTTATATTAATCTAGATTATCTGGTATCCCATCTATATCTTTCCAGTTTCACCTCTTCACCTATTTTACTTCTTTCTGATGAAAAATCATGTGCTCATTATAATAAAAAAATTGAACTGTTTCTTATAAAAATAAAACTGTTTCCATATAATACAGTACTCATTCTTGGTTTTTACACAAAACAATGATAAATTTTGTAAATCTACTTTTCTTATATAAACAAAAAATAGTTCCCCCATTGCACCTTAGGGTATTATTGGTATTATCCTGAGATCTATATCACCTGTCAATACCCATCTAATATATAGAGCCAAGAATGAGTTGTAATATAAATTGAAGACTTTAAATCATTAGAGTACATCAATGTAAATTTATCTTTGGTTATATTTTTGTAATGGTGACAAGTATTACCCATTGAGGGAGCTTTGCATGAGTTTTATAAATGTTTATGTAAGAAATCTATATTTCAATGACCTTATAAACCTAAACATTTTCAAATTACTAATCAAGTTAATAATATTATCTTCTAGATAAAAATATGCTGCATTAGAGAGACTTTTGAAAAAGAGTAGCAGATACTTATTTAGTAATGGATATGCTGTAAAGTATGCACACATTATTTAGTTAGTTAACACCTTTGAAAATACATCTGTATATAGACTTATGTATAGATGATGTAGCTATAACAATTCTGTAGAAAAGGCTACATGAAGTTTTATTCGTGTTTATAACATGGTATGCAATTCACTAAAAAGTAGGTTGCTACTAATTTAAGAAATGTATTAGAGAAATTGAGAAAATATCATGAATCTATGGAGCATTACACTTTTTTATGAGTGCTATAACAGCTATAACATAAGTGGTATATTTTCTTGCACAGTTGCTATAGAAACTGTATATTATTGGATAGTAAATTTGAAAATGCATAATGTCCCTTTGAAAACCACAGATTAGATATATTGTTTGGTCAGTTGTAGTGTTTGAAATGCACTCCAATATAAGGATCTGAATTATTCAAACAAAGAAAATAATGTATTTTATTGTCATTTTTACATTTATTTATCCAGAATAAATAAACAGCCTTTGATGAATGGCTAATGAAGAAAAATGTCTTATGAAAAAATAAGTTTAAAAATTGTAAGAGCACACATCTACACATATTCATGAACATGCATAATGCACATATATATGTGTTTATATGTGTATATAAATATGTTTTAAAATAAATTTTATAATTCAAATTTATAGTTAAAATTGTATAAAATTTGCTACAACTAGGAATATAAAGTCTCCATGAAAAACTCAAGCAAATTGGATCACTACACATAATGTATACCAATATTAAAATATCTTCCATTATATTACCTTTCTGTCCTTTTGTATCTGTATTCCTATTAATAACAATGAACATATAAAACATCAGGATGTATGAAGTAATTCTAAGATCTGACAAATGTAATGTTATAATATTTGTGGCAGTCTATTATCCATGAATTTTCTGTACTTTGCAAGTTAATAGCTCTCCTTTAAATACCAATTTATAATTCAAAACACAAATATCAGGCCTAAACTGTCTTAGTAAAAGGCAGGTAGCATAATGTAATTACCTAGTGAAATCGAAATCTGTCCTTATAGCTTAGTTGGAGAAAAGTGTTATTTAAGACTTTAAAGCAAATTCTTCCACCAATCTTGAGAACTAAAATAATTTCTAATAAAAGAAACTGTAAGGAAAAGAATAATATAAAAACATAACTAATACTGGAAGAATATAATCCTAAAATAATAAAATAAAAACCAATAAAACAAAAAATATATAGAGAAAAATATATATCATCTATTGTCTATTAGTCATATAAAAAGTCAAAATATAGGAGTTTATCAGATCTTAAAGTACTAGATTGTACTTAGGCTAACATGAAATTTTGTCAGATCATTTAAGTGCTGTGAAAATAGTTTATTTAACCAGAATAAGCAGTGACTAATATTTAATGACAACAATATGTGTGCAAATGAAAACAACGAAAAAATAGATAACAGTTTGCAATTCTGAAAATATGTTAACCTATCACATTTTTATTTTCTTAAAAAGCATAGCTGTATGGAAAAAAATGCACTTTTTCTTCTATATTTTAGTATGTTGATGACTAAATAATGTGTCACAAATAAGATCTAATTTTAAAATGGAATTACATTAAACTGAGAAATTTTGTCTGCACTTCAAAGGAAATAATGACTAGGACACAAAGGTTTCCAAGGAATGGGAGAAACTATTCACCCAACACCCATCTAAATAGAGGCTAATTTCTAAGATATACAAGGTACCAACAGAACTCAACAAGAATAAAGCACCTAACTCCATCAAAAAATGGGGAGAAGAGATAAACAGATATTTCCTCAAAGGACTGCAGATGGCCAAAAGCCACATGAAAAAATGCTCCACATCTCAAACCATCAGGGAGAAGCAAATAAAAACAATGAGGTATCATCTCATGCCATAGAGACTGGCACACATCACAAAGAACAAGAACAATCAGTGTTGTCATGGATGCGAAAAGAGAGGAACTCTCATTCATTCCTGGTGCAAGTGCCATTTAGTCCAGAATTTCTGGAAAACAATAAGATACCTCAAAAATATGGAACTTGAGCTTACCATATGATTCAGCAATACATATGCAGTATATATTCAGTATATATGTACTGAATATATACTCTGTATATATATATATACTGAATATATACTATATATACATATATAATGAATATATGCATATATATTTGAAACCTAGCTACATTTTTGTAATAATAGGTGCTTTAGATAAATAAATTATTTATAAAAATGGTAAGTTCTGATTTTAAAATGTCTACATGATTGAAATGGAATTAGTTTTTTCTATTCTTAGAACAAGGCATATCTTCCTCCCCTTTGATAAATCTATCATGTGATATAATAAAAGTTCAATCATCACAAAAAACAGGTGGTCTGATCTTAGGCATGTGATGCAAGAAAAAAATCTACTAATTCTCCTCTAAAATCTTACCAATCTAATACCTAGCAACATGTGGTTCGTTTATCAAAAGTTTTAGATGCACAGAGGCCTTTGAGAAAAAAAATTTATACTACTTCACAGTTTCACTGTGTAGATAAGACTCATTATACTGTGTTTAAAAAATCGCTACAGGGTGAGAATGTACATTCAAGTTTAACTACTCCATTTAATTAAAACATAGATTTGATATGCTACTTTCCACTGATTATCTTAAAAATTTGTCATCATGTAAATTATAAAAACGGGCCAGAGAATTGCACAACAGTATGGGTGTTTGTCTCACATATGGCCCAACTTGCTTCAATCCCCAGCATCTTATATGTTCCCCTGGGCATGTCAGAAGAGATTTCTCAGTGCAGAGCCAATAGTGATCCTTGAACACTGTTGCGTGTGAACTAAAAGTAAATAAATAAATCAATAAGTAAGAGCAACCACTAAATACTTTGAAAAAAATTAAATATATGAATTGTGGTCATGGATCATAAGAATAATTTCAACATATATTGATGCTATAAAATTGGTGACCATGAAATAAAATCATTTTCAGATAATCTACTATTACTAGATGAGTGTTTATCTGATACTCTTAGAGCCTTTTGTTATTTTATCTTTTGCCATAATGTGTTGGGAATTTATAATTAAGTTAAATTTATGCACTAAACCATTATATACATAGTAAACAGAATAAGAGAACAGTGTCTCCCATTAGTATTAACAGTATTCAAGATAATCTGTGTAGACCCCTATCAATATGATCAAATTATACATTTAAAAATCATTAAATTCAAATAATTTTATTAAAATACTAACTGTTGGCTTATTCTTTTAAGTCTATGTTCTCTCTTAAACACATAATCCTCATTTTCTCTATCATATCTAAGTAAATTGTTTTCAATAAAATATGTTTTGCTCCAGTAAAAAAAAAACTTGTTAAAGGACAGATACTATAGGTATGAAAGTAATTTTCTTGTATTTATGTGGCACTATTTTATCCCAGTAGCTACAGATGGTACTTTAAGATTTCCAGGAGTGATTCCTGAGCATTGAGACAAGTGTAAGCTTTGAAAAAAGAGTTAGACATAAGGTATGAGTTCTCCTCTGTGTAACATATATGAATATGGATACACATAATATGTATATTTACACAGGTTCACGTCCATTATCCTCCACAACTGAAAAAATAATCTAAATGTTTTATTTGATTATTGCTGTTGTAAAATACTATTACAATTAACATAATGAAAAATAATCTTGTAGTTATATGGTATATGTATCACCAATTTTGAAATTAAAACAAGGTATAATATTTAATAATATTTATTCTAAATATAGATGGTTAAAGTTACTCCAAATTCATTTTATCTTAACACTTTTGTCTATAGTAATTTAACAGCTTTACATGTAAAAGAATAGTTGCTTTAAAAAGCATTATTACATTAAAATAAATAGCGGATGGTAGATTATACACTGTTGTCCTCTGCTCAGGTATCACTATTGGAAGATTTTGGAGTGTCATATGCATACTGAAGATCATATCCAAGTCATATATACAAGGCAAGTGTCCTTCCCTTTTTACTCTTGCTTCAACCTCTGTAATTTTTAAAAATGCTTTATTGTTTTGTAATATTGTTATAGCATGCTTTTTCCAAATTGAACTATAGTTGTTTTAGGCACCAAATGTTTCAATACCAATATCATCACTACTGTGACTTTTTCTCCTCGATATCACAATTTCCTGTTCACCACCCCAGAGTTACTACCTAGAACGTATATAAAATTTAATTTATAGCGTTAGTATACAAAACAAAAAGCAAGTGGAATTATCAAAATTTATATCAATAAAAGTCAATTTTAGTAAGTGTTACATTTCACAATAATGCTTCTAAAATCATTGAGGATTTACTGTGCTTGTTGATGTTAGTTGATTTTTATTTTGTTTTTGAATTTGTTCTTTTATCTTGATGGGTTTCTAGGAAACTCACATCAAATTTGCTGTGCTTCTACTGAGTTGAAAACTGCAGAAAAATTTGGAGGTGCCCTGTGTGATCCAGGAATGATCCAGGATAATACAGGAACAGGAAAAATATTGGCAGCTTGATGAAATTTAATTTATAGAGTTGGGCTGTCTCTATTTAGGAGTTTATTAAGTGTCACTTCAGGCAGAAAGGGAAATATGCCAATCATATTCTGAGAATATCTCAGAGTTTCAAGCGTAGAACTGGTGTACCTGGAAAGATTAAGCATTATCATGCTATTTTAGAGATTTGTGGACCTTGCGAAATTGTGGACCAAAGTAGTCTTTCTCCAGCAATATAGTAGGTTGTCAAATTATATGTAAAATGACAATCTAACTTTAACCTATTTTCTAATTCTAAGCTTCTATTTAGGTACTTTGTACAAATATTTGAAACACTGTAGTTCTATATTACACTTAAATTTGGGCATACATTTTTGTGAAAACTTTCTTAAACTAGATTTAATTATTTTTGAAATGAGATTGATTAAACAAGGACAGATATTCTTACATATAAGACAGAGACCCAAACATACAAACTAAAAGAGCATAATAAAAATGAGGTCAAAACATCTTTTTATACCATTCAATGTTATCAGATAAATTTCTCATTTCTTTTTAATTAAATAAAGATATTATTTATAAAGAAATGATTGACATTTTGTTTTAGGCTTCATATAGTGTGTATTTATTGCTAATAAATTAACTATTGCTAATAGTTAATATTTTATAGATTTATGAGTTCTACTTTATAATTTTTACCTCTTTTAATTAAAATACATTTGTAAACAGTACTATAATTGGTGATGACTTTAAATCTTGCTTATCCATACTTAAACTAAAAACCTAGAGCAGTAATATTCTTGAAGCTCTAGATAAGGAATGTTGTATGGATAAAGAATGAAACAAACGGGGCCCGGGAGATAGCATGGAGGTAAGGCGTTTGCTTTTCATGCAAAAGGTCATTGGTTCGAATCCCGGTGCCCCATATGGTCCCCTGTGCCTGCCAGGAGCAATTTCTGAGCATGGAGCCAGGAGTAACCCCTGAGCACTGCTGGGTGTGACCCAAAAACCAAAAAAAAAAAAAAATGAATGAAACAAAGAAAGAAAATTAGAAAAAGTTGGTAG
>PVKC010008150.1:0-28502 GCA_004027635.1 Crocidura indochinensis | reverse complement strand
ACTGGGAAGTCGCACAGTTCCTACTTACTCCTTGGCTCGCTGGCAGTTTCAGAGTTCAGCGATTTTTGGGTTCGATTCCCAGGGGTCTGGTCTCTTATGGGACTCCAAGAATTGAGCAAAGAGAGAAGCACAGGGAGACAGGTCCCAGAGTCCAGAAATTTCAGCAAAGCGCCGCTGGGCGGAGTCTCCAGCCGGAAAGAGTCTGAACATTCTTATTCCAGTCTTTCCTATATCATGAACCAACAAGATCTACCCAATTTCTTAGGTGTCTTTTTCTTCTCATTGGAGTTTGTAAAATTACCTATTTCCTCTCCAACTAATCAGTGCATTTACCACTCATCCTCTTAGTTTACTCTGAAAGTTTACTTTTTTACTTTTTATTATAATTTTACCTTATTTACCTTATTGATTTATTCACTGGAATATATCAACTTCTTTATTAAATTATATCAATTCTATATGGGTTGACTTGTTTTGGTTTTGTTCATTGTTAAAACTTTAGGACAAAATTGAGCAAGTAATAGGTACTTACTAAGCATTTGTGGGATTATTCAACTTGTTTATTCCTGTATTTTTTGTTTTCTTATTTTTGGGCCACCCCTGGAGGTACTCAGGGCTGAGTGAGGCTCTGCACTCAGGAATCACTCCTGGAGGGCTCATGGGAATATATGGATGCTGGAGATTGAACAAGAGTCAATCTTGTATGAACTGGAGATTTAAAAAGTTGTTAGAAAGACAAGTACCTCCCCAGCTATTCTATCTTTTTGGCCTTTATTCCTGTATTTTTGTTTGTCTTTTGCCACATTTAATTAATATAAGAATGATAGGTGTAGAAACTTTGTTTATCTTGTACATTGTTCCTTAATAGGTAAATGAAATTTGTATATTCTATAATAAACTCTCTAAATATTTATTAATTAACCAAATAGAGAAAATAGTATGTTTAATATATCTTTGGTATAAAATATGTTCCTAATTTAATTCAGAAAACATAATTTAACATAATTTATCTGATCTTTTTACTTTTTTATGTATTTAATTAAAATATTTATTGGGTGCATTGGTTTCTACAACTAGATATATTTTCACATCTCTTTAAAACATAATTGAGCACATATCACATACCATTAATTACCAATATTCCTCTATCACAAAGCTTTGGATGTTTTCCCCTTTATTTGTGTTTTAATGCAGATGATGATTCTTCTTGCTAAGGAAATGCTTTAATCTAACTACGTTTTTACAAATGTGATAGATTCAGTATAGCAGGTTGTATCTAGTTCCCTAGGCAACATCTTATCCAGAGCAAAGAATAGAATAGTTGTGACATACACAGAACTGTGGACTGAGCAGTAGAGGTATAGGTGTAATCATCTCAACCCTAGTGTCTCACGCACACTCTTTTTAAAAGTCCTGGGGTTTTATTTATTTGTTTGTTTGTTTGTTTGTTCATTTGTTTATTTTTGGGGGCCACACCTGAGGGTGCCCAGGGTTACTCCTCACGCTGCTTAAAAATTGATTCTGCAGACATTGGGGACCATAGATGTAGGAGGACTGCCCACATCAAGGCAAATGCCCTACCAGTTGTACTATCGCTCAGGTCTTCAGGCACATTTTGATTATGAAGTTTGGATGTTATTTCTTCCTAGTTACTCACACATTTTCTTGGAATTAGAATTTGAGCATATCAGGCAAAAGATAAAATCCCACTCCTACTCATCAAAAATAAAATGGTCTTAAAACAGAATGATTCCAAAAAAAACAGAGAATGATTCAAAATAGCACCATTCTTTCTAATAGCAGCATTGACTGTTAGGAATTGTGGAATAATGCCTTCCAAAAACTGAGGAAGAAGCAAGGAACTACAGTCAAGTGCTCTCTATCCTCCTACTCATGAAAAAATGTTTTTCTTCTCAACTATTGCAAATATGGAGGGAATCTCAACCTATAATTTCGCATGTAGTTAAAATATCAATCAAGTGTGAGGGCAGAATCCAGATAATTTTAGATTTGCAAAGATGTAATGAACAAAGTTATGAACTGTGCATTTGATGAAAAAACTTCATGCTGGTATTGCTTAATCAGTGGTTTTATTAGAAAAAATAAGGCATAAATAAGAAATGAAGATATATAAAACCGCTAAAGCAAGATAGCCAACATGATAAGGGTTGCCTCAGAGTAGCATATATGCACCAGGTCCAAAGATCACTCAGTTCACACAAAGCAAATGACAGAGGTAAAGGTACAGGAATACTTTGGAAAATGGAAAAACAAACAAACAAACAAAAAACACAAACCTTGATACTTTGTTGTTTTTCAATCTTTCTGGGAGGAATTATTGGCAAGTATTATTTTATCTTAAAATTCATTTTTAAGCTAGTAATTTTTGAGGAGAGTATTATGTATCATGCACTATTATATAAATATGAAAGAACTGTGATCCATGGATCCTGCCTGTAGTAAAAGCACTTTTGGATTTTAAATTAAGATCTTTTTTTTTTTTTTTTGGTTTTTGGGTCACACCTGGCAGTGCTCAGGGGTTACTCCTGGCTCCATGCTCAGAAATTGCTCAGGCACGGGGGACCATATGGGGCACCGGGATTCGAATCGATGACCTTTTGCATGAAAGGCAAAGGCCTTACCTCCATGCTATCTCCCAGGCCCCAATTAAATTAAGATCTTTGATGCTAAATATGTGTTTTTTTCTGCTGCCCATTATTTATGCCAAACAATTATATTACTACGGATAGTGTTCAATCTCAAACGAGTGAGGTTTTCTTTGATTACAAATATTTTTAAATATATATTATAAATTTAAAGACAATTTTTCATTAAAATATCCAAATCATTTTATCTCAGTGGTAATACTGTTCACATAATGGTAATCACAACTGGAATATCAATCTATGCCCATGTTTGTGATAATTATATTAAAGAGGTTAGAGTGCTGGCATGCTATTTAAAAGAAACTAGTTCAAGGGTATAAACAATTATTTAGAAATTGCTAAAATAAAGTTGGGTTGAGAGGTTGGGAACAGAGTGTGGTATTGTTATTCTTTGGGATTGTCTTAGAGAGAAGACCTTTCAGCTCTTGGCTTTTAAAATAGGTGAAATTAAGCACTTTGATGGAAAACTTGATATTGATAAAATAATTTTAGTTCTGGTTGTACATTAACTAGAAAAAATACAATAAAGGCATTTATGCTTCAACATAAGAATTCAAGTGGCCATTAAGTTTTTCCAGTAACATTTTTTATCAACTTTTCTTTCCATACCACAAACTAAGTCACAGAGTCCTCCTCCTAAAGAGGTTTTCTAAAGCCCCTTGATGTTTTTCTATAAAAATCTGAAGAGGCCAGTGATAGATTGGCATCAGTTGTAAAGAATGTGATAACTAAAATTATTATTCAGTGTTTATTATTTTAGAGCTCACCTCCTACAGTGATGTAAAGAAGCAATCCTTCAATCAGTATCAGCAGACACATGAGGCAGATAAGACCAATTATAATACTTATTTCATTGTATTAAGTACTATACAAAGTAACTATGTTCTGGGAATCATTTTAACATTTAAGCACTTTGAATTATTTATGAAAACCCTGAAAATAGAGTTAAGTACTGCAATGAGAAGCTTTTTTTTCTTACTGAAAAAACTGAGTCCTGGGGAAATTTTAAGTGATTTGCCTAATATCATCTAGTTTGTAAGTGGAAGAACCAATATTTTTATACCCTGACGGTTAAGCTCCAGACTCTATATTATGCTGCTAATACAATAGACCATGAACTTTTTTCTGTCAATATATGTGGTGTGATGCCTTCTAGAGATTTGAGATGTCCTAGAGGAGAAAAATCTTACATTAAAAGTTTTTTACAGCATCTACTTAAGGGGAGAGAGATGATCTAGAAAGATATGAATGAGAAGACTATGTCTCTAATTTAGGGTTTGAGTATGGGCTCCAGATGTTAGGGGTACACTGTGTCTCCACACCACAGAAGTAGATGGCTGAGTCTCTGAGCTGGGAGGCTGTGATGAGCAGAGAACTGTGTCTTTCCTCTGTGTTTATTGTAACAGTTATTCTTCCTTTCTTCTTCATTTCTAAACTCAGGATAAACAAGGTGACCAAGCCTCTTCCAGGATTCTGTTGCATCCAGCGTAAAGTGGTCATTCCTTCTGAGTAATTGCAGTTGATGGCGACTATCTCTCCTTCTTGAACACTCAGGTACTGGGGACTCTGCTCCACTACATTTTTGCCACTTACCCCTGTTCTCAAAGACACATTAAACATAGAATATCATCACCAATGCAAAATTTCTACAAAAGACTCCTCTACCCCCAACCCCAGGGCATTCTAGATAAGTCTTCAGTAGTCTCTTATCTTCTCTCCTCAGACTTTTGAAAATACATCCATTGTTCCCAAATGCAGATGTTTCCGCAACTTACAGCTTAATTGAAGACATACTAGAGTCAACAAAACTTGCCAAGATGTCACCATTGTTACTGTAGATGAGGTCACACAACTCTTTGCAGTATTTTATTACTTTTTACTTTAAAAAATCATTTTTGCTTCTCTATGTTTACTTGAGAAATTAAATAGGATTTTCAGACCATCGGAGACAGCAGAAAAGCACTAGCAGGCACTATTTATAGTGCTACCCACACAACAAACCATTAATGTTCTCTCAATAGAACGCCCACATTGCCACCTAGTGGCAAGACATACAGTCATATGTTTTGTGGATCAAATACTGAAAAACCCAAATCTAGAATCAAAATTAGCATTACCCAAGTGGGAGACCTGGAAATTGAGGCAAGTTAGGGATAAAATTAAATGATACTTTGACCAGTTAGTGATGCTAGATCATGTAGTACAGGTGAGTGACACTTTGTGAATTTCACCCTATATCTTTTTGAAAGCTCAAGGACAGTTCAGTTCCTTCTTCTTAAAAGGTAATCAATTCTTATAAATATCTCTGATTTACTTATGTGATATTCCAGTTTCTCCAGGTGATAGTATTTCTAGGATTAAGAATTGCTGGAACTTGTTCATATATTTGCTACTATGTTTCAATTTTTGCTGTTCAATCAGTATATTAAGTTCTCTCAGCATTGTCTTAGATAAGATAACTTAAAAAATGTCTTAAGATGAGTGGATAAAGAAATTATGGTGCATCTATACAACGAAATACTACATAGCTGTTAGAAAAAATGACACAAAATTTTCTTATACATGATTGGATATGGAGATTATTATGCTGAGTGAAATGAGTTAGAGAGGGATAGACATAGAATGATCCACTCACTTATGAGACATAAAAACAAGGTAGTATTGTAATATTATCTAAAGAAAACAGAAATGAAGAGCAGGAGGCTTAGTCTGTGGAAGGAAGCTTGACAAAAAGAGTTGGGAATGCAGTTAGGGCTGAGAAGGAACCACTATGACAATGAGAGTTGAAAATGACTATTCTGGATAAGAGCTGGATCTGGAAGGAGATAAAGTGATATACATAATACCCCTTCAGTAACAATATTGCAAACCACAGTGTCTAAAAGAAAAAAGAAAGGAAGAGAAAAAGAGAAAGAGAGGGAGTAGGGGTGAGCAGATAGAGCCAATGAGAGAGACAGAGAGGGAGAGGCAGAGCAATAGATAGATTGATAGAGAAGAAAATATCTGTCACAGAGATAGGCAGGGGAGAGTGGGAGAAAAACTGTAATATTGATGGCGGCAATCATGCATTGGTGAAGTATGTTGTACACTGTATGACTGACACTTAATTATAAACAATTTCGTAATTGTGTACCTCATGGTGATTCAATTAAAGGTTTTATTTATAAAATTTGTACTTTTGATTGAAATTCTGTGGTTTACTATTACTAATACATTTTTTTGCAAATAATTGCAACATCACACCCATCACCCTGTGTACCCACTTACATCCTCCAAAGATCCCAGCACCTTTGGAACTGACAACTTTAAGTGAAACAACTTGGAAAGAAAACAGGTTCTGATATAAAGTTGGTAATTTACTCCTATGTTATAACTAATGCCTTGAACAAAAAATGTGTTATTGGAGGACCTGCTGTGCTACTTATTCATTTGATTTCTACTCATCTCTGATTGTTATCTGTGATTACTCCAGTGGGTTCATTACACTATAGACTTATTTTTCACATGCAGTAATTTTTCATTTTTGGTGTTCTTTTGCCGCCCACACTTCCTCCTTTTCAAGTGTCCTTTAAAGGATTAATCTAGGGATCATGTTTGTGTCAAGTGACCTCCTTCCCCTTGCTGTAGTTAATTAGACCTGGGTGGAGATTGGGTTTATTTATTAGAGCAGGAATATAAAAACAGTAGTTACTATTTGTCATTTAAGCTATAAAATCCTATGTGGTTCAAACTGGGACACAAGAAAGATGGGTATGTACAAACTCATTATTGTGAAGTAGAACTGTACAGTAGAATGTGGTCACCTAAGAGAAAAACTAATTATATATTCATTGAGAAGTTGATTCAGATAGAATAGTTAATTATTTTTTTTGCAAATGAATTTTGTGACTCACCTGTATTCTTTAAGAAAAAAAATCTCCTTTTTCTTGAACCAGTTTAAATGGGTAATTGCCCAGATCATTTTCATAAACAATATTGTAAATCCAGGGCTCCTCATTCTATATATTGCAATTGATTTTTTTTAAATAAAATTCTATCTAGAAATGTAGTTATCGCTATTCAATTTCATTTGGCTATTCAGTCATTCTAATATGATGATGTAATATATTTCCTACCAAATTTAACTTTGTGTTCTTTGAAAAATTTATGGACATAACTTACATGAATTCACATAAGATGAAGGTGAAATGCAAGGATAAAGAATAAAATTGTGACACATTAATAGAGACATTTCTCAAAATTGATTCTGGGCTATGTGTGGCCATTTTATATTTTAAGGATTTAAAACTTTAGCATTGTTCACAGAGTCAAGTAAAGAGTAAAACCAAATAGATTAAAATATGAATCTTAGTACCTGATAATATATATTAGATTTTTGAGAAGTTACTACACTAGTTCACTCCCCAGTTTCCTGTAAAATGGGTGTAAGAACACCAAATCAGTGATCTTGTGGTGAGAATTATAGGCAAGATATGGCATCAATAAGGTGCAGAAGTTAGAATGCAATCTTTTGGTTAATAACTTTAAGTTTGTATGCCAGCTTTACTATGTTCCTGGATAAAGTAGTTACTTTTCTGTACTGGTTTACTTGGGAATAGCAATTTTACCTATTCCATGGGATTGTAGATAAGATGAAATGAGTTAAGGCATGTGACATACTTAGTATTTACACTTTATAAAAATCAAGCATTCAATAAATGCTACCTAATTTTATTATTGATATTGCAATTAGTGGCTATATAATTCAACAAATTATGATTAACAATATTTTTATTGTCAACTAATTTTTAATGTTATAATGAGAACCAATATTCAAGTCTTACAAACATTTGAGACAACTTAGGTGTATAATTGTACCTTAAATTTAGCAGCCTTATTTTGAAAATGGCTTTTTGGTGGTGGTGGGGTACCCAATCCTAACCAAACACAGGAGTTCTAGGGACTCCACTGGTGATTCTTGATCAAAAGGCCATTGGTTCAGCACAGAGGCCCAAGGTTGTGATGCTGTTCAGGCCCTGCGTGCCTGGGATACTTCAATTGCCTAGCTATGCTGGGGACTTCTAAGGTCACACCTGGAGGTGCTCTGGAGACCATGCGATATCAAAAATGCAGTGGGTCAGAAGCAAGTGTGCTCATTATGATTCATGCCCATATTTGATCTTATGCTTTGCTGAATATTAATTCAGCAAACACAATTATGTTTATGGGTTTTAATATTTCATTCCCTCAGGTTTTCAAGTATTTGACTCAGTACTTCTCAGTTTATTCCTGTAAATTATTTGTGTTTTAAAAATTATCTTTTTCTAGTTTAAAAATCATTCAGTTGTATGTACAATAATTGGAAATGGAAGAAGAGATTTTTTTTCTCTGTTACCTATAAACTTTATTCTATTTTCCTTTCCTTTTTCTTTTGGTTTTTGGTTCACACCCAGTGACATTCAGGGGTTACTCCTGGCTATGAGCTCAGAAATTGCTCCTGACTTGGGGGACCACATGGGATTCTGGAAATCAACAGCAAATGCCCTACCAGTGCACTATTGCTCTGGCCCTTTATTCTATTTTTCATGCTCTGTGACTTAAACGTTTTCCTCAGATAATCTTCCATTTACCTCCAAACTGTTCTAAAATATCCTTTATGTTGTATATCATAATTTCTTCAAGTTTTTACTTTATTCTGGTCTTAATATTTTTGTTTTGTTTTGAGTTATACCCTGCTGTACTCCCCCTGGCTTACTCCTGGCTCTGTGCACAAAGATTAATCCTGCAGAGTCAAAGGACCATATGGGGTTCAGGGGATCAAACCAAGGTTAGCCACATGAAAGACAAGTACCTTATCCACTGAACTATCACTCTGGCACCTGGAATTAATTTTTTTTTTTTTTTTGGTTTTTGGGTCACACCCGGCAGTGCTCAGGGGTTACTCCTGGCTCCATGCTCAGAAATTGCTCCTGGCAGGCACGGGGGATCATATGGGGCACCGGGATTTGAACCGATGACCTTTTGCATGAAAGGCAAACGCCTTACCTCCATGCTATCTCCTGGGCCCCTGGAATTAATTTTTTAAATGCTTTTCTTAAACAGATCTATATTCAAACTACTCATGTAATGAGTAAGAGAAATTTTCTTCTAGCTGAACTGATTTGCTGCTACCTTTGTCTCTTAGACTGCTGTAAATATAATAAAGGGGAAAGCATTTGAGTAAATTAGCAAAACCCTCAATATAAAAATTATCTTATTGAAGAAAAAATCCCAAATATGCAAAGACATTTAGTTGTGTGAAGAGAAGTGAAATTCTGTACTTGGCATAATACTACTGTAAGGAGTGTTCCAAGCTCTAGTTGCTCTGCTCTGTTTATAATTATTGATACTAAATACTTATTATCTATATATATCTCCATTTATCCACTCATCTCTCCATCCATTCATCTC
Source organism: Crocidura indochinensis (assembly GCA_004027635.1). Taxonomy (NCBI): domain Eukaryota; kingdom Metazoa; phylum Chordata; class Mammalia; order Eulipotyphla; family Soricidae; genus Crocidura; species Crocidura indochinensis. Next base: position 19,407 of record PVKC010008150.1, on the reverse strand, counting down.
TCTCTTTATCATCTATTTCATCTATTTATTCATCTATCCATCTTCTGATACCTTTCCACCCAGTTTTCAAATTAGAAATTTCATCAAACATAGAGATGACACATTGATCATAGTGGCTTGGGGAGGAGTTTTGGTGGTGTGGCTTGATAAATTATTGAGTTATTAGGTCCTGTTAAAGTACTAGGCAAAGAGATTTCTTTAAAAGGAACTTTCAGATTCAAGAAGTTTTGACATTTAATTTGATCTTTAACCTACCTTTCCTCTCTTTATTCCCATGTAATATTTGTGTTATTTTTTTATTTCTACTTCACAGATGGAAAAAAAATCCCCAAGACATCAATTAACTTGGCCAAATCCTTGCAAACTAATGGAAAGTAGAGCCAAGATTGGAATCCAAGTCATTAGAATCTAATTCCAAAATAGCATGCAAGGAAGCTTCAAGGATAGAAAAGAGCTGACCTGATTGAGAGCAGAAACATTATTAGAGGCCATTTTCCCTCATCTCATTTGGAAGAACTCTCTGCCTTTGGAATAAGAGGCAGTTCAGATGATGCTGTTCTTTCCCTATTGTCTAATAGAGTCCCAACAGGATGGCCTATGAGAGAACAATGCTGCTATGCTTGAAGTTCTCAGCCTCACTAAATATGTCACCTGGACCCTTGATGATTTTGTACAACTTCCCCACTGTGATTGTGGCCTTTTGCTGATCAGAAGACAATAATACACAGTTAAATATGAATCGTTCAGAATAGGAAGTTATTTTCTGTAAGATTTCTAATGCCAAAGTCTTCACTATTTTCATGATCTCTTTTGGAAGAAACTGAAGGGCTTTGTTGGAGTATTGGACAAACTAGAAAAAAATGGGATACCTTTTGGATGTGTCTGTGCAACTCATGGTTACTGATGCTTCTTCTGAAATGATGACTTGACCTTTATGTTTGACTGAATTGCTGCTGGTTTCATCTTATTTATTAAACTTTATTTATTGATTGATTGGTTTTTGGGCCATACCTGGCACTGCTCAGAGGCTACTCCTGGCTCTACACTTAGAAATCACTCCTGGCAGGCTCGAAGGACCATATGGGATGCCAGGAATCGAATTGAGTCCCTCCCAGGTCAGCTGCATGTAAGGCAAACAACCTACCGCTATGCTATCTCTTCAGTCCTATGCTGGTTTCATCTTTAGGGGAAAACAAGCTTTCTTTTTCATAGATTTGACCAATTTTACCTTTTGAAGAAAGATTTCATTATTTGGAAAGAACAAAACATTCAAATAAATTGTACTTACCAAACACTAGATTAAGAAGAAGAGTTCATTGCTAGCATCTATGATCTATCAGGCAGAAGGATCACTGTCAAAGAGAAGATACATAAAGATCAGAGTTACAGAAATAGACTCTGTTTATTATGAATAGCTCCTCCACCCCAGGTGACAAGTCAACATATAGGTGATAAAACATCCACTGCTCCTTAGAAATATGTTTCATGTCCTACCTACAATTTTTTACTTTTAAAAAATATGTTGGGTGAAAGTTGACCCTTTGATGACATTCAGTTAGTGTTTTGACTCTGAATACATATTCTTTTTTTTAATTTTACAAATTTTTTTATTATAATCATAGTAGTTTACATGTCATACATATTCTAAGAAAGAATAACTCCTACTAGAACTTAGACATCATAGTCATGTCTGTAACAGAGTAAAGTTTTTTCCACTGTTTCATTTGTTAAAAATAGCATTGTCAATGTTTTAAAGGTGGGTACCTATATCACTCTTGGCTCCATAGTGGAGGGAATTTTGGGAAATATAAATGAGAAATAATGGTGGTTAGGGTCAAGGTACAGGCACATTGGTGGTATTAAGTAATAATAGACCTAAATATCCAATCCACAGAGTCAACAACACAAAATTATGAGACCCAAACTTTAACACCAGACTTAAAAAGGTACCTGTCAAGATGATAAATTGTGTAGTGAGTTATGGGAAATAACTTGAGAACGTTGTTGGAGGAAGTTAACAGCAATGCTGGAACCATTATATGTCTAAAAGTCAACTACGAATAATTTTGTAAATCACAGTGCTTTAATAAAATGCAACATTTTGATATAAACATATTTACATAAATCTTTTTCGTACATCCAATGATCTTAAAGTATGGTACATGTGAAACACCTTCTGAACATGGACCTAAGGTTGAGGTATTAATGTCAAATTTTGGCTAAAACAAAAACTTAAGCAGTTTTATCAACACCTAGAATTTACTTCAGGTGCATAAGAATAAATTTAAATATTCACTTTTAACTATAATTTAATTTTAATTGTAAACTTATGTGAGGTTTCAATATTTAAATGAAAAAATTAACATGGTAGTATAGTTAGAATGCAATGATTTCTCAATGCTACATTTTCTATTGATTACTCCTGTGATCACATCATGCCTGGTGCTTATCTGGGGGATTTTGTAGGAGGAAGGAGGTTTTACTTCTAGCCTGAGATGCCTGAAAACCTTTGTTATCTTCCTTATTCACTTTTTCCCATGTCTTAGAAAAAAATAATCATCAAATCTCTGGGTTATTTACTACACCAAAAGAGAAAGGGAAACCCACTAGTTTTGTTCAAATGTGAGGTCTATCCCTTAAAAGAGGGTTACATAGTCCTTTGTCTTCTAAATTAGTATCCAAATCAGTTTGCCTGACAAACTAATCTTTTACTAAGTTGAATATAGATAACATTGAGTTTAATTAACAAAATAAAAGATAAGAGAAATGATCAAAGTCAGAATTTTAAACTGTAATTGCATCCACTAGACATTAACAACATCCTAAGAATCAAGGAGGGGAACATAGATCAGGGTTGCTCCAGAGTGGATTTTAAGAGGGAATAAAAGTAGGTTTCACCATATTGGAAGAAGAAAGATATTGTGTAATGATAGAAATATAAAACAAAAAGATGATTTCCTGGACATTATATAAGAAAAATATGACATTAAAATTATAAAGCAATTGTGCATTTGAGAAAAGATTTAAACTTTTAGTGGTGAACTTAATGTAGCATAGCAGACATAATAAAACACCATAGTCAAAAGGAAACCATCACACCAAAATATTGAAGTTCTATCAGAATAAAACAAATTAGTGAAAAATAAAAACAGTCAAGATATAGAATTAAATAGTTCAATAAAAAGTTGAACATATTGATATACATCATGTAAATTCATGATTTTCAAATAAAATTATATAATTGTCCTCAAAGTAAAACTACAATATTTTTGAAAAAGTAGTGCTATATAAGTACATTATTTAATTATAAATCAACTAATATAAATTAATATAAAGAGATAGAAAGGACTATACTTATGGACGAAATTTCAAGCAGAGATAAAAGCTAAAGCGTTAGACTCAGAGTGGATGGGCTAAAGAGGTAGTTCAGGGGTTAAGGTGATTGTCTTGCATGTGGCACACCTTAGTGTATCTCTGATTGCAGCATCAGAAGTGACTCTGGAGCACAGAATCAGAAATAGATTCTAAACACTTCTGGGTTTAAAACTGCACAGACTCTTCTTACCTCTGTACAGTGAGACATATATTCAGGAAGAATCATTGATCTTTAATGTACTTTTAGACATAAGTATCAAATTTGAGTATATTTTTCTACTTCCTTAATCCTTACAATAACTGAATGTGGTATGCTGGTATATTAATCAGAATGAAGTGCTTAGTGTTTTTGGAAATGTCTTGATACCAGATATTCTGGTATTGGCAGCAACTTCTGGAAGATTGATTGACATCACTGCAAACATTCCTGGAGTTCCTTCTATGGTGAACACCTTTACTTTAGCATGCTCAAATGTGTGGGAAATTATTTCCTTTGATTTTTTTTTCAAGATACTATCAGGGGGTCCGGGAGATAGCATGGAGGTAATGCGTTTGTCTTTCATGCAAAAGGTCATCGGTTTCAATCCCGGTGCCCCATATGGTCCCCCGTGCCTGCCAGGAGCAATTTCTGAGCATGGAGCCAGGAGAAACCCCTGAGCACTGCCGGGTGAGACCCAAAAAACAAAACAAAAAAAAAACAAAAAAAAAAGATACTATCATACTCCACACACAAACTAGTTTGGTTTTGAATGTTGACTCATATCTTTTAGGTCAATGTGTAATGGGCATTTTCAAAAGTAAGTGAAAATAAAAATCAAGTACTCAGAAGTTGAGAACATTATTTTTGTTGCTAAAATGTTAATTACAGGGCTTCTTTAATGTTCTGATATAATAGTTATATCTGATATCATAGATATCATATATTTTGGATTTCCTTATATTCTTAACTTTAAGAAGGCTCCATGGTTAATCTTTGAAATTTAAGAGATTTTTCTAATAAGAAAGAAATTTGAGGATTCAAGTGAGTATTTGTTCTTGGAGCAAATTCAAGTGGATTAAGCTATAATATCTTTTCTCAATGTCCCTATGAAATTGCACTCAACATGGTCATAAATGTGTGAAGAAGTGCCATTATATTCTACAGAAACATTATAGAAAATAAAATAGGAAATGAGGTTATCTGATTTTGGAGTCCAAAATGCAAAATAAAAAGTTTCTTTCAACAGGAAACTTGCTTCAGTAATATTCTGGAAACTTGAAATTCAAGATACATTATGAATATTTATAAATCTAAGGTCACATACTTTTTCAGCCTGATCTTTAAGAGTGGGTCTCTACTGGACTCAAAGAAAGATAGAACTAAGTCCGTTTTTTATGTCAAATTCATTTTGTCTGAATATGGAAGTTATTATAGTCAGAGCAGGAGGTTCAGATGGTGTCAGGAGCTTTTAGTCTATAGACTGCCATTGCTGACCTTTCTTAACTTTCCAGCAAATTGCTATGGATGCTGATTAGCCTGTGAAGATTGTGGGGAAATTTAGAGAAATAAGATGGTTTTTTAAAAAAAAAATAGCTGCTTCATAGGAGGGCCAAAATTTGAAAATGTTAAGGCCAGCTTTTATATGGTATTGCAATTTTGGATATATTTTTCACTTAAAAGTACTACTGAACTGATTATTTTTTTATAGAAGTTTAGAAGTAAAAATGTGATGAAACTGATATTTGAATGAATGATTAGGGCATGTCCAGGAAAACTTTCAACTATTTTCATACATAATGTTCAATTTAGCTATTTCTGACAATTTGCCTGACAGCGAAACTGGTTCTTAACTGACTTGAAAAGGACAAAGTGTAAGTAAATCTAGCAAAACAAACCACCATCACCAACAGCAAAAAAATCAGTCCTTTATGATGTCTCCATATTTATGAATCAAGGATGATTAGGGAAACTTTTACCCAAAAGTTCTTTTGCTTAAAGCAAGTTCTTTTATTGACTAGCCAGTAAATAGGGTCTATTTACTCCTTATCATTAAATTGGGCTTCTTAGAATTAATAGCAATAATGTCTTTAGTTAAGAATTCAAATGAGAAAATATTAGGAAAGAACACAGAGGTGGATCTGGTGAGATAGCTTGAAGAGCTAAAATTGCAAGCTTTACATGTGAAAGCTCTGAGTTTATCTCTGACACCTCAGGGCCCCTGAGCTTACCAAGTGATATCCCTGCCAATCTGCCCTCATTGCACTGAAAATAGGACATAAAGTTTAAAGCCCTGATGATTTTGCAGCAAGACATCCTGCTGTTAGGGACTCCACTGTAACATTGTTATCCAAGAACTGTAATTTCACATTAAATGTATAATGCAAAGGAATCTACATTTTTATTACATATAGCCATACAGCATTTCATATACCTTCCTGGATAATGAAGGGAAAAAGGATTATAGGATTATATGATACAACACAATGGCCAAAAAGTAAAATCACTGACCTTTTATACTCAAATCCCTTTTATTGAGGGTTTTATGGATGTTCATAAAGATGTCATGAAATCTATTGTTTTATAGTGGAGAGATGGGCTTTAAATTTTTAAATTTTCAATTTTTATATTTTTATTATTCAAGCACCATGGTCACAAAATTATATATTGGTTTCATTCATAAAATGTACACTACCATTCACCAGTGCATCTCTCCTGCCATTGATGTCTCCCGTTTCCCTCCCATAACTTTGTTCCCCACTGCCACCTGTTTCTAGGGCATGAGATTTGTTTCTCAATCTCTTTCTCTTTCCTTTTTGTCATTGTGGTTTGCACTACTGTTAATCAAGGATTGCCTTACATAGCACCTTTTCCTCTTCAGCTATGAGTTCTTGTCCAGAATGATCAGTTCCAAATATTAATGTCATTGTAGACACTTCGTTATTCTATTGCCCTTCTACTCTTTTTTTTGGGGGGCCGGGGGTCACACCTGGTGGCGCTCAGGGGTTACCCCTGGTTCCGGGCTCAGAAATCGATCCTGGCAGGCTTGAGTACCATATGGGACCCTGGGATTTGAACCACCATCTGTCATGGATCGGTTGCTTGCAAGGCAAATGCCCTACCGCTGTATTATCTCTCTGGCCCTGCCCCTCTACTCTTTGTGGAAAGCTTCCTATCCTGGGCTGGATCTTCCTACCCATATCTCTGTTGTCTATGAATATTATTACCATATTATCTTTTTTATCTTGTTTTTCTTATATCACACAAATGAGTGATATTATTTTTATGTCTATCCCGTTTCCTCTTACTCATTTGACTTAGCATAATAGTCTCCATGTACATCCATGTATAAGCAAATTTCATGACTTCCTTTTTTTGTTTGTTTTTTTTTCAGGCCACACCCATTTGATGCTCAGGGGTTACTCCTGGCTAAATGCTCAGAAATTGCCCCTGGCTTGGGGGGGCCAAATGGGACGCTGGGGGATCGAACCACAGTCCTTCCTTGGCTAGCGCTTGCAAGGCAGACACCTTACCTCTAGCACCACCTCACCGGCTCCATGACTTCATTTTTGTGGGGGGGGGGTCACACCCGGCTCGCTAAGGGGTTACTCCTGGTTCTATGCTCAGAAATTGCCCCTGGCAGGCATGGGGGATCATATGGGATACCAGGATTCGAACCACTGTCCTTCTGCATGGAAGGCAAATGCCTTACCTCCATGCTCTCTCATTGGCCCCAACTTTATTTTTAATGTCTGCATAATATTTCATTGTTTAGATGTATCACTATTTTTTTAGCCACTCATCTATTGCTCCCTGATGATTAGTGATGTGGAGCATTTTTATCTTGTGCCTTTTGGCAATCTGTATTTCTTCTTGAGGAAATGTCTGTTCATTTATTTTCCCCATTTTTTTGATTGGGTTAGATTTTTTTTTAGCATTATACAGATTATGGATATTGTAACTAGTTCTGTGCTGAACATAGGAGTGCAAAGAGCACTTTTGTATTGTGTTTTTGTATTCCTGAAATATAGCCCTGTCACCCAATCCCCATCTTCCTGCATAACCTTACCTGATGGTAAGACCTGCCCATTTCTTGGATGGGTCTTTGGAAGGTAACAAAAGGATTTTCTGAGGGTTGTAAAGGGTGTTGGAGAGAGATTCAACAAGAGAAGTTGAAGGAGTGCTGGCAGCATGGAGAGTTATGAGAGACAAGTTTAAGTGCAGGGCTGACTATGGAGCCAGCGTAAAAGGTTTAAGCATATGAGCTACACATGGTGGCTAGGGTCTTGAATAAAAACTGCATGTCTCCTGCAACCTGACTGTCTGTGGGTCATTTCCTCGCGGCTATCCTGAATCCTCAGACCAGCCGGCTGGAGGGTATGCAGGCAAGTGACCCAGCCGGTAGAGAAAGGCCTCGTTATCCATCTCACCATCATCCAACCCCATCCAGGACTCAATAATTATTATGTTTCTCTACATAGCCTAGGAGTGGTACCACTAGACCATATGGAAGCTAAGTTTCTTTTGAGGAATATCCTTATTGTTTTCCAAAAAGGATCTACCAGTCAGACCTAAAACCATAAGGTACATAGAAGAAAATGTAGGCAGAATACTCCATGACATTGAAGTTAAAGATATCTTTATACTACTGGCCAATCAAGTAGAAGCAAAGATAAACAAATAGGAATACATTAAACTCAGAATCTTCTGTACTTCAAGGAAATAGTGACTAGGATACAAAGACTATCCATGAAATGAGTGAAACTATTAACCCAATTAATCAGATAGGGGTTTAATATCAAAGATATACAAGGCACTGACTGAATTTTACAAGAAAAACATCTAACTCAAAAAATGGGAAGAAGAAATGAACAGACATTTCCTCAAGAAGAATTATAGATGGCCAAAAGGCACAAGAAAAAAATGCTTCACATCATTAATCATCAGGAAGATGCAAATCAAAATGAGAATAAGATACTATCTTACACCACAATGATTTTTTTAAACTTGGATTTCACTAATACAGCTCACTGACAATTCTATATGAGGAAGACAGGGACAGAGAATCCATTAGGTTCAGGAATAGACTATGCAGGCAAAGGAAGGAGCAGAGTGGATCAACCACTGTCTCTGCAAGAGTAGAAAAAAGGCATGGACAATGAGAAAGATGGAAAGTCTTTGCATTGATAATGATATCAATAATATGACTTTGAGAAGTGTCTAAGAAAACAGAAGAAATAGAGGCAGAAAAGTAATAGCAATAATAAAGTAATAGTGATAGCAAAGAGGGAAGGGATTTGCCTTGCTTTGGTTTGATCCTTAGCATTCCATATGGTCCACCAAGCCTGTCAGGAATGATTCCTCGGTGCAAAGCCAGTAGTGATCCACCAAAACCAAGAAATATTTTGGAGTTTCTTAAAACATCTTCACCAAGGGAATGGCCTTCTATTACAAACCTTTGGGATAAGAGTATTATGGGAAAAGTAGAGGTAAAATATAACTTAGAAAAATGATAAATGTAATTACATCAAGGTAGTTACCACTTTCTTTACATTAAACATTGAGTTTTTGACAGGTTAATTAAAATTTATTATAATTTTATTAAAAAATTTAAATTATATTTAATTTAATTTTTTGTTTTTTGTTTTTGGGCCACACCCGGTGACGCTCAGGGGTTACTCCTGGCTATGCGCTCAGAAGTCGCTCCTGACTTGGGGGACCATATGGGAAACCGGGGGATCGAACCACGGTCCGTCCTAGGCTAGCACAGGCAAGGCAGGCACTTTACCTCCAGCGCCACTGCCAGGCCCCATTTAATTTAATTCTTTCACAAAAGCACTCGGGTCTGCCAGTGATAATCTATGGATTAATTAATGTCTGTCATTCATAAAAGTTCCAGAAAACGATTGATTGAGCATAACAACTCTTTGAAAAGGAAGAGTTGAAGTATGGAATCATATGCATAGGAGTATTCTCTTGCAAGAAAACTGGGTAGGTCATTTTGGTGAGTCTTATTCGGAAGCAAAACACCCTTAAGATACTGAAGGTAACCTTGGTAGAAAGGGGTAGCAGAATCCTCAGGAGTTACTAAAAGTATCATCTGTTGAGAGTGCATGATGCTACTGTTACCTGAACTTCCTAGAGAGAGGGAAAGTGTAAGCAGAGCCTAGGGTCCCAGGATAAGTAGAGAAAAAGCATTTATTCCTTGGGATTGGAGCTTGGGAAAAGATGTTGTGAGTTCACAGTTTGAATGCCATAACCACTCTAAAACCAGTGCTCTTATGGCTAGGAGTCCTGGTGATGGCCATGGCTCTGTGGATGAGATGGGCAAAGGACTCCTCATCAACAAGGAAGAGGCCTGAGGCCTCCTGAGTGCCAGGCCTGAGGCCCTCTTGGCCAACCTGACACTGGATCTGCAGATGTCCAGTGTTTCCTGTTGGACTATGATGGAGACTTATGTATTAACAAGAAACATGGCAGGAGTTACCTATGTGAGCTAGTTACCTGGGTTACTTGGATGGACTTTGAAGTTGGATTAACCCCTTCTGAATACCCAGTTTTCCAGATTCTTAGACCAAGGTAGGCCTATTAAGGCAGCTTATAATCAGTCTGCTTATTTGATAGGTAGTTACACTGTACTTGGTTGGAAAAATAAGTGTATCCTGGGTTTGTAAATGAAGTGCATATATGCCTATTTTCATTCAATAGTGTGGGTTTAGGTACTTCTAATTGGTCTTTTTTATATGCTTTTAAGTCCTACAATAAGAGTGTAAGCAAACATTGTGATAAATAAATATCTAGTGTGTTCAAACACCACCTGACTACTGACTGCAGCAAAAAACTAGGTAAGCAGCTTCTCAAAGAATATTATTTGGCAAGTATTTATTCTTTTCCCTCCTTTGGTAAATGCTGTATGTTTGCATTCATATATAAAAAATAATGGTTCCATATTTCATAGGAATTATTTGTGACAGTTGCTCTAAATATACATCCTTCTGTAATGGCAGACTAATGGATTTTGACTCTGAGGCAGTAAAGTAGTGAAGGAGACCTCAGATTCTCTGGGAAAATATGAGCTCTCCTTGCCCCAGTTCATTTCTTTTTAAGAAAATCGCACAGTAAAGAAAATAAAAGTTAAAAACATCCTCTCTCCCACTTTCCTTTGAGAATTTTTCTCACAGCAAGAGATGCAGTGAACTAACTATGTCTCTTAGCCACAGGTGAGTTCAGTTGCAGGTTTGTGTCAGCAAACCAGAGCACTGTGTGCCATACACAACTAGGTGGGGGGAAAAGGACAGACAGAGAGGGGAGGGGAGAAGGGGGAGAGAGAAGGGGGAGAGAAAGAAGGGGAAGAGAGAGAAGGGGGAGAAAGGGGGAGAGTGAGAGAAGGAGGGAGGGAAGGAGGGAGAGAGGGAGGGAGAGGGAGGAAGAGAAGTTAGGGAGTTCAAGGAGTACAAGTAGCTGAGCCAGGCTTTGGTATCAAGAGAAACTGTTAATCATCTCTTTTGCTTCACCCCTTTATTTTAAACCAATGAAAACAGGCTTGAATCTTTTCACTGGATCCTGCCTGTACCAGTACAATCTGTCTGAAGCAGTGCTTGAATAATTTTAGTAGATGATGCAGACTTCTCCCTCATGGCTGCTTAGGAATAGCGGGCTTCATTCCACTATCACCTTTGCATGTAACCCTGGCCGAAGAGAATATTCCAGAAGGAAGCCTCTACTGGTTATCCCTATACCCTATATCCCAGTTTCTCCCCCGGGACCCTCCATTCAGTAACATTGAACCTTGTCTCCATTTTGAACACTATAGGCAATTTCTTTATCCCCAGAGGTTCCTTCCAAATAAATTATCAACTCACAGCCTAGTTGAAGCACCAGGATAATTGCTATGAGCATTTTCATTTTTTTTTAAACTTCTTTTTTCTGTCCAGTTTACTGAAGACTCAGATTTAGCACTCTAGAATGCTGGCTAGGTACCCCTAACTAAGGTAGCTTTTTCTTTTGCTATAGAAGCATGATTTCAACAGATATTTCAAGCAATTAGACTCCCATCACACAATTCACTCAGAGCCTCACTTTTTTTTAGAAGAAAAAAAGAGAGGGAAAAAAAAATGGAACATTGTTTTTTTTCTTTTTTTTTTTCCCTGTGAATGGAAACAGTGCCCCCTTCAGGATATTTGGAGGAATTACTAAGAAATATACAAAAATGAAATTAGATTTTTATAAGCTTATAAAAACATTTCTTAGCAACCCCCCGCCCCCAAGCATTATGGATTTAATTACAACATGTTTCAAGTCAAATAAATATAATTTAAATAATATTAGGGAAGAAAAGAAATGCATTGAATCTTTTAATCTTGGCAAATACAAACATAAATAGGGATTTAGATAATCAGGGACTGGAATTCTGCAAGATTCTGTTTTTCATTCCTTTTCTTTCTATCAGCTTCATTCATTCAGATCTGATTCAACACTAAAATTGGAGATGTGTTTGCAAACATTGTTTTAGCTGGTGTTTGTCAGTGTAGTTACCGAAGAAGATTTGAAAATCCTTAATTTATATCCCTAGATAACATATTCTTGGATAGGATTTATATTAAATTAGTCTGAGTCAGATTTTTTTTTTCCTTAGGAAGCCAACTTGGGGCCATAGCAGGTACTTTTAATGTGATTAGCTTAGCTGTATCAGGTGGCCACTCCAGATTCATTAAGGATAGTCTAAGATGATTAAAACAGTCTGTATTCAGAGCTCATGATTTTTATCCCATAGTTTATCTTTGTATATAGTAAGGAGTTACGTTCTGTGTGGATTTAGTAGTAGATGCCCACCATTGTTATGTTCTCTTAGCTCTTAATTATTTAGAGTGAGAGATTAGGAATATAAAGCTTTCATTTCTTTGGCACAACCCTAAATATTAGTTGTTATTCGTAACAAATTAGATTATGAGTCATCTTGCTTTCAAGCAAGCTATGCTGTTTAAGGAGAATGCTACTGAAATCACCTTTTCTGTATTATCTCTAAACAACTGAAAGGTTTTAATAGGATTGTTAGTCAAGAAGATGAAAATAACAGTCACAGAGCAAAAGTTAACACAGAAAGGTTTCTTTTCTTTCTTTTTTTTTTTTCTTTAAAGTTTAGGCTGTTCTTGGTCCAACTCCACAACCAATCTCAGAAAGAATGACAAAGAACTGAAATCTTCCCAGGTGGGATCAATCTTCAGGATGAAAAGTCTAGGGTTTTCTTGGAATGGAGGCAGGCAGATTCCCCTATCTGCTTACCCCCTGGGAACACCCCCCTCCCCACACAATTTTGTATCAGAGAATTTGCACAACTCAACTAATCTCAAAAAGAATATGACGCCATTTCATTTTCCCAAGTAAGCAGACTATTCAGGAGGCCTTGTGTGAATGGGGGCAGGCAAATTCCTCTTTCTGCCTAAAGCACAGCCACATCCACTATCCTCCTACAGAAAAACCACCCAGTTTTACAACTGAACCTTATCAAACTGTCAAGCCACCAAACCTCTCAGCTCTATAGTTCCTGGACCACATGGCTGTGATACCTCCAAATTTTAGTACTGTCAGCCCAGTAGGATCACAACTAATCTGATAGGAAAATCGCAGAGAAGATCACCAAGTTAAATGAGTCTAAAAATAACAGAAGGTTCAACTAGCACCAGTCAGATTGTGAGATATAACAATGATCACAAACTGACTTTATTGATAAAGTTTTGCATTGTGACAAACAATATGAAGCAAATTGTGCCCCTGCAAGAAGACACACTGAGATGCTGGGTGAGAAACTGGGGGTGTTTGTGGAGGGAAAGTATGAAAAACTTGTACAATCATGTGTTAAAATTGAACATAAAGTATATGCAGTTTCATGCAAATTCAGAAGAGAAATAGAAGGCCACAGTACAGCACAACCTCTTTTCTTTGGAGGACTTGAGATGTAAAGAATCTATATGTCTACATAGAGTTCAAGGTCTTTTCAGGAAATGCAGGAGGTAAAGTTGGGATGATTTGTTTATGAGAAGGTGCTTAGATGGTCTTATTAACAGAAAACATATCTAGAATATATTGATTAACAACTATAAAGATTTTTCCTTAGAAAGTTTTATATCACTATTCTCATTCTTTTTTTGAGTATTTGTGTTTTTATTTTATTTTTAAACTTCTTTCTAGTCCTTTTGACTTTATTTATATGTTCCAATTTTAATTTTGCTTTAAAATCAATGATTAATTAATAGCTTTTAAATTTGGAGACTTAGCTTGTTTTATGTTCACCTTTACTTACAATGTTGTCCACAATATAGTTGTTTGAGGCATTCAGTGTTCCAACATCAATCCCACCATCTAATGTCCCCAAAGTCCCAAGTTTCCCATTCCCCCACCCTGTCTGACACACACAAATTGAATTATCAGAAAATGGATCAATAAAAGTTAATCTGTTGTTATTGTTATATCTCAATATGGTTAGGTGTTACAGAAGTCTTTATGAATTTACTGAATCTTCAGCCAGGTCCTGGTTGAGCTTTCTATGCTATTGTTTTTATTCACTGAGTTTTTGTCATATTTTGATCATTAAAAAATTCTTGAGTTCAAGATTTTGTTTCTTTATTTTGTTTTTTATTAATAAATATATGCAAGTATATATATTTTCTTATATTATTACTTTAAAGAAATTCATAGATTTTTTGTTATAATGGTATCATTAGTGTTAATTTTTAATTGCTTGCAATTTTCACTTTAAGTTCTGTGACCTGAAAATTATTTAGAATATCATAAGTAGTTAATTCCCTTCACACTCATTTATTGGTCATATTTTAATTATTAATCTTGAGGTTTATTGCACAGTGTTCAGAGAATGTAGCTTTGTTAATCCTTCCTATTGTTTTCTCCAATTTTATTAAGAAATAATTGATATACATCACTATATAAGTTAAGGCAAATAGCATGCTGATTTACATATATTGTGAAATAATAGCACAATAACTATTGTGTTAACATCCATCTTCTCACATAAATACAGCACAGAGAAAAGGAAAAGGGAAATTTCTTGCAATATTAATTCTTAGGATTTATTTTCTTAATAATTTTCTCATATAGCTATTGGTTTTTATATCAAAATGCATCAACATGCCTTGGTAAATGTTCCATAACATATAAAATATATATATTTTCACTTTCTATCTTTAAAATAGATATTAGATAATTTCAATAATCAGCATATTGTCAAATTATTTTCATATTTTCAATAATTTTATTTTATATATTTCTATGATTTTTGGAGGTTTTGGGAGATAGTGTTGGTCCTCACTTTGCAGTATTCACAGCTTATTTCTGGCTGTCTTCTCAAGGTCACTTTTGGTAGTGCTAGAGAACCATGTGATGCCAAGGACTAAAGCTGGGTTGACTGTGTACAAGGCAATTTCCTTAACCCCAGTACTGTTTACTGTCTCTTGTCTTCTACAACAATGTTTTTTAAATTAAACTTACTTATTAATTTATTCAACATCATTTATATATTCATATACCATCAAATTACTATTGAGAATATATGATACATCAGATTTCAGATTGAATTTGTAGGCTTTAGAAATGCGCAAGAAAGACATAGTGTTGAATGTTGTAAAACATGCAACTTATTAGGAAAAGTGAGATTAGCACTTAGTGAATGACTACTACTAAAATTTGGAGAGTATTGTGGTAGGTACTGTATAGGTCATGCAGTTAGTTGTACTTGAATCAAGAGAACTAGGAAAGGTAATACTAAAGAAATGGCATTGAGGACTGGAGAGATAATATACTTTGCACACAGCTGACCCAGGTCTCATCCCTAGTACTCCATATGGTCCCCTGACCACCACCGGGAGTGGTCCCTGAGTGAAGAGGCAGAAATAAGCCCTGTGCACTGCCAGATTTAAACCAATTTTCCAGGGGCCCGGGAGATAGCATGGAGGTAAGGCGTTTGCCTTTCATGCAAAAGGCCATCGGTTCGAATTCCGGTGCCCCATATGGTCCCCCGTGCCTGCCAGGAGCAATTTCTGAGCATGGAGCCAGGAGTAAACCCTGAGCACTGCCGGGTGTGACCAAAAACAAAACAAAACAAAACAAAACAAAACAAAAAAACAACTAATTTTCCCCCACCAGACACACATAAAAAAGAAATAGCATTTAATTTGTAACAGGCACATTTTAAATTTTGAAAACAAATAGCATCAGTCAGGAATCTAAGAAGAATTAAGTACACACAAAAATTGCAGAAATTGAGGAAAGTTTAATATGATATAAGTAATAAAAATACAATCAAAGAGAAGAGGACATATGAAGGTAATCTGGAATAGAAGCACTCAACGTCTGAAAGGGAAGGGGGAGAGACACTACTGGAACCTAGAGAAGTTTATTTGAGAAGTATCTAAAAGAGTTTTTTTTTTTTTTTTGAGGGTTAATGCCAATCTATACCAATTCCACAGGGAGGCAGCTGGGAAACATGTGCCATAATCAGAAGCTGCTTTTCACTCTTATCTCTGTGTGCATCTGTGCATCTGGGGCTAAAATCAACTAATAACAAGAAGGCAACAGAGCTTATTAATGCAGTCCCTCCCTATAGATCAGTGGACCTGGAAGGACAAGGAGGTCTGAGCACAGTGTTATAAGGATAACAATGAGAGATGAAACAAGAGATGTATTATGTCAGTTCAAGGAAGCTGTGAGTCTTTATCATGATTTTGATAAGTGGAATACAATTCATTCATTTTCAACTAGAGATGAAAATGATCATGTATTTATGTTTATATGACAATTTTGCCAATCATAAGGAAGATACCTCCGAGGTTACGATGGTTTTCTTCATTCAGATGGGAACACTGGAGGAGGAATACAATGGAATGGTCTATTAAGGTAAAGAACTTTAGTTAAAGATACTAAGTCATCAGTACAGAATAAGAAAATAGTGTTTGAAATTTAGGGGTTATTGAGATAATCTAGAATTGGAGTGTAGGATAGAAGACAGATTAGGAACTTAGTGTAAAGAAATATGTAGAGGGATTGCAGCTTGAACAGGACGAAGAGAACAGGGATTGTTAGGAAGATAGAAAATTTTAGAAAATTTAAGAAGTCATGATTTTGACTTGCTTAATGAAAATTGTATTCCTAGCATGTCTTAGATGAATCAGGATGGGCTATTATGTCCAGGATATTAATATAATTTCAGTAATGATCTTTTAAGTGATTAAATAGCTTCATATTGGAATTTGATATGCTGAGTTTTTCTCTGTTCATAACTTTGGCCTAGAAATCTGAAATTCTCTAAGGAAGCTATGTATTAAGATGCATTTTCTTCTTGCAACATGTGCAAACCTGCACATTCTGTTCTTGTGAAACTGGTCCTCAAAGTTGGACCAAAGCTGTTATTGTGGAGAATGATATTCAATCTAAAAATTTGAAATTCAAAGCTGGACAGTGCCCTGTGATTATAGAGAATGATATTAACTCTGCCAAATTTGAAATTCTTATTGTAAATGAGTCACCTTCTTGTGTTTGCCTTCATGACTAAATTCAGACTACTAGAAACAACTTAAAGTGTTTCAATACTTTTGGTCTGCTAAATTGCCTCTAATGAAAAAAATCTAAATGTAAGGATATATAATTAAATAAATAATGGCAGCTACATTTCTGTTTATCCTCATTGTATATGTATAAGGAACAAAATTTTTATGGTTTTGGTATCAGGAAATAATTATCTAATTCAGAGGCTTATTCATTTAAATATGTATCAAACAAAATTATCATACAAATCGGGATTTGTTTTATCTAACTTTTTATTACATTTCTTAGTGAGAATTACTTTAACAGAATAAAAGGATTCCATGAGTGCTTTTAGGAAAAAGATAAATGTACAGATGACAAAATGAAATATTAGTAGAGTTAATCCAACAATGTTGGGTTATTTTTTTCAAGGATATGAACTCATGGCACCTTTTCTATTTCTGAAGGTTAACATTCAACATGCATAAGTATAATTCTTACAATTTCTCAAATTCCTATAATTTCTCAGTTATGGATTTCTAGTAATATACAAGAAAGCTACATTCCCCAAGAGCATCAGATAGAGCTTGTGAAAATATGTGCTTGCATGATACAGGAAAAAAAGATCCGGCAATCATCATTTCTCCCAAAGATTTGAGAGAACTTTCTCTTTCAAAATCTTATTAATAAATGACTATGACATTTAAAACTACTTTTCCCAAGATAAAGATTCATGTGCAAATGACTGTGGCCTGCAGGAACTCAATCTTCATGGTTGTATAACTCATCAGTAATTATTCTTCCAAATAAAAATTGCTGAATGGTTTTTAGAATATTTATCCAATTTATTGTAACTTAACACACTTTTCTTCAAGTTTCCTTGCAGAATTTCTTTTAGTCTCACTACTGAATGACCACTACCTGGGAATGAATCAGTGATATTTAGAGCAGTCTAATGAATGATCTAGGAATAGGTATGTATTTTAAGGGAATCAATTTCCAGCTCCTCAACTTCTCTATATACCCTTGACTAAAACTTACATA
Organism: Crocidura indochinensis; assembly: GCA_004027635.1. Classification (NCBI taxonomy): domain Eukaryota; kingdom Metazoa; phylum Chordata; class Mammalia; order Eulipotyphla; family Soricidae; genus Crocidura; species Crocidura indochinensis. The sequence continues at coordinate 1,478 of PVKC010008150.1, read as the reverse complement.
TATATTCTTCTCCATATACCTCTGCCACAGTCTATGGTGATAATGTTCATTTCCTGTCTTCCCCTTTACAAAGAAGAATCTTTCTTTTCAATACAGAATTAACATTGGTTAAAAAACAAACCTGAAGCCTTAAAGAATTTTTTAATTGGTTTCAGTAAAGCTTCTTTAAATCAAAACAGCTTAGATCTTATTCCAGTAATTTTATTAAAAGTTCATTTCCAATTTTTGATAGCTTTTATGTTAAAATTCTTTAAAAGTTGTAGCATATTTAAGTACTTATAGAAATAAAATCTTTAAAAATTACTAGTTGTATTTAGAGTTTAATACAGAAATTGATTTTTTTTGGTATTTTTGGGCCACACCTGGTGACGCTCAGGGGTTACTCCTGGCTATTCGCTCAGAAGTCGCTCCTGGCAGGCATGGGGGACCATATGGGGAACTGGGGGATCGAACCGCGGTCTGTCCTAGGTTAGCGCAGGCACCTTGCCTCCAGCGCCACCGCCCGGACCCACAGAAATTTATTTTAATGATTAGAAAATGATGGTCACAGGAAATAAAATAATTGCAATTTCATATATGTTTTTGTTCTGGACACTTGCATGGTCACTAAAAACTTTTCTTTTGTAGTAGGGGCATACCTGAAAGTGCTCAGGGCTTACTCCTGGCTCTGTGCTCAGAGATTATTTTTGGCAGGTTCAGGAGAATCATAATGGATTTCTGGGATGGAACATGGACCAGCTGAACAAGTTCCCTATCCACTATACTATTACTCTGATAGTTTTTAAAATTTTAATTTACTTTATTTAAAGAGCATGTATCACATAGTTGAGAAAGTTTAATAAGAATACATTTGTTTCCAGGTAAGTCAGAGAGAAATTATTAAAAAAAGAAGAGAAAAAAAAAGAAGGGACTATAAAATACAGCAACAAGCAAATGTGCCAAAATTATTGTATCTCCAATGAGTTCAGTAAGTCATTTCAGAAGGTTTAGTAAGCTCTTGTTGCTAACTGATATTTCTGTTACTTTATTTCTGAATATTAAGTAGCTTCAGAGAAATATTGGCATATAAATTGTTGTGTTCCTATGAAGATGACAATATTGAACAAAAATGTAGTTGTATTTGCTGCCTCAGGGTCCAGGAATTCCAAGCACTATTGCTATTAATGCTGTTTTTTGTGGGGAGTGTTTTCAGTTGCCAGGGCTTTTGGAAGTATCAGAAGGCAAGGGGAGAGTGAGTGCCCACACTCACTCCAAAAAATTCCTGGTGATATCAGCCCAAATATTAGTATATATAGACTTTTGGCCAGGCTGATATTTCTGCAGAAACCATAGAACAGTGGGAAGCAGGGCTATTTGATGAACTGGCAATTGTGGGTGATGGGTGCAGTAGGTATAGCTTTGGCAGGGTGGGGATTCCCATGATTGTCAGCTTTCAGCTGAAATGCAGGTGGCCCTGAGATTCTTTTTTTTTTTTTTTT
>PVKC010008149.1:16886-28603 GCA_004027635.1 Crocidura indochinensis | reverse complement strand
GGTCTAAAACTTCTATCATGTTCTTAGCTTGACTTTTGTACAGGGAGTCACACCCAGCAGTGCTCAGGAGCTACTCCTGGAGTCATGTTTGGGGGAGGAGGGATCATGCTGTTCATGAGGCTATAACTGGCCTTCTGCAAGCAAATCATGCACATTAGCCCTTTGATCCAGCTCCCTGGCCCCATCTTGTCTTTTAAGCTCCAGGCTGCATCCTCACTCTCTACCCTTCTCCCACAAATGACCTCATTCAACCCACTATTTCAGCCAAATGAATCATGAACTGATACCATCTCGCTTAAGATGCCTCTATTGAGCTGAGACACCACATGGACAGAAGACTCTCAGTTCAGACAGAGCTGTATTCCAAATTCTGCCCCTGCACTTAGCAGCTATATCATTAGGAGAAGCTTACTTCACTTAATCCTGTCTCCTTTGCCATCCCATGGGGAGAATCATATCACTGGTGTCTAGCTCTTGAGTTCTTTGGAGATCAATTGAAACAATACATGCGGAAGCACCAGTTAACACTCAGTGAAGTCAGTTACTGTCGTTATTACTTCCTGAAGCTCCCAAAGCAAGTCAAAGATTTAAAACAAAACAAACTAAACAACATATTGATGACCTCATGCTCTTCCATACAACAATAGTCAAAGCAGCTCTTATCTCTTAATGACTGATTCTTAAACTCAGTCTGAAAGTCAAAGAGTAGTGACCTCATATCATATAAGAAAACAGGTGGAGAGGATTTTATTACTCTGCTGCAAATGGCAGGAAAATGACTGCATTTCAAATCCTGGTCCTTCCAGATTCAGAGGTGTCTGACTTCTGGGTTCAAGTTCCAAGATTAAATCCACAACATTTATTCTGAACTTCTATGGTGTGCCAGGGAACTGGCACCTGTATGGAAAGTACAGCCAGATGCCAGATTCATTGCCCTTGCTATCTTCATGCTACCAAGATTATATTCCTGGATACCCAGTGGGCATTGGGCATAGCTAGTTGGTGAGTCTATGAGTCAGCTCCCCATAGCTATGGCACCATTAAGCCCCTGATCTGGATACATGACTGAAGTCAACTCCTAAGTCCAATTTGGTCAAAACTAAGCAGGTAAAAGCCCCAGTATGTAATAGCCATCATAAGGCTGGGAGAATCTCTGTTTGCCGTTTTTTGGTGCTCTGGAGTGGGAAGACTTCAGAGATACAGAAGAAAAAAAATGCCGAGATACAGCAAAAGATCTAGAAAGTTTATCTTTAGGGATTTTTTTGCAGTGATTTTCTAAATAAGGGATCAGATTATGAGAGTTTTTTGATCTGCAGTTTCTGTAATTATCATGCATAGCTTTTGCAATACAAAAAGCTATTCTTGTAAGACACTTCCATTGTTAATGATTGCTCATGTCTTTGTACTCCAATTGTTCACTGTTGTAAACAGTTCTGGACAAGAATGGTTGCCTCTTCAATGGAGAGAAAAAGAACTGGGAAAATAATGGGAGTGGAGAGAAGGGTAAAATTTAAGAGCATGTAAATCACCACAGAGTACAAAATATTTGCCAGTTCTGAAGGAGCCAGACACCAGAGAGTGGAGTCAACTACAGTGGGTTTCATCAAGATGACTTGATAAACTAGATTATAATTTGCCCAATTCTTATGTGATCATTAACTCAAACTCCTTGAGATCACTTGTGAATTAGGAACTTTTCTCTTTCACTTTATTACCAGTGAGAAAGGCAATCCAATTCCCAATGATTTTTGAAGATCAGCATTCAACCTAGTTCCTGGTATCTTTCCTACCAGGCCCTTTTCCTTCTTTCCCTGAAATCCCCAGGCCAGTCATAAGCTTTTTGCTCCAGGAATGCAAACTCCATGGCCCTGAGCATGGCGGATCTGTGCACACTCCAGGTTGCCTGTGTGTGCTGTGCTTTCTGAAATGTCTTTTAGTACACAGTGGGATTCAATGGCTCCCACTCTGGGCAATCATCCTAAGCTTCCATTCTTGCAGATGTGACTGTGTCCTCTTTTCTGGCACTCTGAGCCTCCCACCTCTTCACATCAGGAGTGTCAGTGTGAACAGTGAGCACGTTTTCAGGGTCCAGCATAGCAAATAAATCAGAAACTGGGGAAAGAACACAGGTAGAGTTGATCAAATTTTCCAGATGACGCTTAGGTACCAAATGCTGGAGAAGCAGCTGCTTTAGGGCACTACTAATTTGGCAAAAACTGAAAAATAGTTAGAAAATTGGGTTTCTCCTTAACATTTTTTTTAAAGAACCTACCTCCATTCCATGCTTTTGCTTGCATATATGTCAACCCAGATATATGCATGCCCATATGCATAAACCAATAAATAATTAGTTTTCCTAACGTGGCTGATGAAATCATTTTTAATTATTCTTGTTCTGTTTATATTTTTTTGGATACACCTGGCACTTCTCAGGGTTTACTCTTGGTCCTCGGTTCAGGAATCAATCACTTCTGGAGGAAGTTCCCGGAGGGGAACTTGTGCAGTGCTGGGAATCAAACCCTATCAGCTGTGTGTAAGGTAAAGTACCTTAGCTTCTATGCATCTATCTGGTTCCAGGGCTCTCTTCTTATTAGTGAGGTGGTTAGTAGCTAAATTTACACCAAAGTTCTGGGTTTATTGTGGAGAAGTATAATAACCCTAGAGGTCAAATTCAGTGTCTGGCCATGGGCCAGGCAGCTATTTAGAGAAAGGTGCTAAGTCCACTATGGCAGGAGGCTGACTCTATTCTCAGGTAAGTCACATTTATTAACTCTGTTTAGAGACCCTAAGAGGTTATGGACACATTTGGTATTGAAGTTCAGGCATTGAAATGTGCAAAGGTCTCCACCCTTGACCTGTCCTGTTCCCTAAAGCACATTCCTATCAGCCCAGCAATGATTTGTTGGTGGTATGATATAGGCCGCTTTTTTTTTTTTTAATCTCTCCATGGCTGTTGAAATCTTGGCTTGCACCCAAATGCCCCACTTGGGTTTTGTTCAGGCAAGATTTCTTCCAGCTGCTTTATTTGTTTCATGATTACAAGTATGAGCTTCCAGAATGTACAAGATCGCAAGTCAAATGAAAGGCTTCGGTTCCCAGTTCGAGTAAAGAGATAAAATTTGAAACCAAGGAAACAACAAAACATGGCTCGATGAAGGGCTTCAGAGAAGTGAGACTAAATAGGGTTCCTACAGAAAGGGTGGCTCGGGTCAAAATGTGAGAGGAAAGAGATGGTGTAGGGTAATCATGGTAATCATGGGACCTCTGCGCTATATTTACGGTAACTTTTGCAAAGGGACTTAGACTTCCACTTCGACTTCCACGATTGGTAGGCCAAGAAAGCTGATAAACAACAACAACAAAAAGTCTGTACTTAAAAATGAGAAAAAGTGGTAGAGTATTTGCCTTGCATGCAGTCAACCTGAGTTCCATCCCCTCCATCCTATATGGTTCCTTGAGCCTGAGAGGAGTGATTTCTGAGTGCAGAGCCAGGAGTAACCTCTGTGTGTCACTAAGTGTGGCCCAAAAATAAAAACCAACAACAAATAACAACAACAAATGAAAAACAAAACCCAAAGAGCAAAAGCATATACAGAGCTATCTACAACACAGGACCCAAAGAGTAGAAGCAGCCAAAGGTCCGTTGGCAGATATCTATGTATACAAATGTAGTCTGGTTACTATGGGAGTTACTGCTGGAATCTTACTTTGCCTCTAAAAGGAAGGAAATCCTGAAACAAAAAGTGGACATAGCTGAGAACTAAATACTAAGTGAAATACAATGCACAAAAAAGCATGAATACCGTAGGGTCTTACTTCAAGTACCTTGGATATAGCAAATTCATAGAAATAATGAACTTCTATTATTAAATTTAATAATTAATTAATTATTGGTTAATCTAATAATTAATTCCTATTATTAAAAGGTTAAATGGTGGCTGCCAGATGCTTAGACCAGGGAAGAACAGGGTATAACTGTTTAAAAGGCAGAGAATTTCCATTTTGAAGAAGAGAAAGTTCAAAAGATTGGTTGTAAAACAATGTGAATACAGTCAACACTACTACTATTTTAGGATACTTGAATAGTTAAGGTAGTATATATATATATATATATATGTATATATTATATAAATTAAAAAAAACACAAAAACAACCACACAACCCAGCTACTGTTGTAAGAATCAACTGAGTATATCTAAAAAAAATGTTGGCAACTTGGTGACTGGCCCTCATTCAAGCCTGGGGAGCAATTAGGACCCCCAGGGGCAGGTATGAAGGGAAAATGCTAATGGAATGAAGGTAGTGGCCAGATGAAAGGGAAATGAGAACAGAGGAGACTGAAGATCTTTAGGTCAAAAGGCCAGAGAGTATATAGTGCAGTACTGTTGAGTTTGAGCCACCAGCCACTACTCCCTCTCAAATGTTAAAATGGTCTAGAAATTTAAGTAATCAAAATCCTAAATTGCAAAAATACATGGCTAGTATTTCAAAAAGGGCTAGATCCCTAATCTCCGCAGAGCTGCAAACATGCCCTGAATGCTTGGTAGAATAAAGGGTAGAATGAAGCCATGTAACCAAGTCAGCTCATGGTTGAGCCCAGAGCTATGAGGCAAGTATAAAAGCAAGGGCAAGCAATGGTCAGATCAGAAGCAAGCTAGACTCTGCAGCTAACTGTGGTTGCAGGGGGAATACCATGAAATACCAAGGAATCCCATCCTTGACTGCTCAAAATATAAGACCTCATGAGCTTCCCTCTCTTCTCGGAGATCCTTCCAACCTCAATGTCTGGGCAATGAAGGGTTTATGTACAAACCACTGCTTAGACCCAGTGCTCCCAGCACTGTTGACAGAACCTATCTAGGTTCATGGGATTCACCTGTTACCCAAGAGACCCTAACAAGTCTGCAATAACCCCCCTCTCTCCCTATTTACTGGAGCCCAATCTATAGACACTTGCCCACTTCAGACACCTCATTTGAAGATGCAGCATAGGCATAAATGGTAATTAACACACAAACAGAATATTCTCCGCCATTAGCATCTCTGCTGTGGAGAACTGGCTCACGGATAGGCGAGCTTTGTCTGCCTTCTTCCAATTACGCTGTCTGAAATGCAGGGTCTGATTTCCTAGTTTGTTCTACTAAAAAGACAAAAATGAAACATCCCCAGAAAACAATCTCATGAAAGAATCCTTCTAGATTTTAAATTCTTCCCCTCCCTATGTACCCCAGCTTTCATTAGCTGTTGTATCATCCACAGCTTAGGCAGAAGATTTTAATTTTTTGACCTGGGTCAAGCACACAGAAGAGAAGAATATTCAGATATTCCTATATATCTGAAAGGCACAAAAAAGGAAATGACTGCCCCTGAAGGTTCAAATTCCAAACAGAACTGGAAATTTAAGAAGAACAAAGGTGAAATTTCGGAGCCTTGTTTTTCACTGCCAATGCCATTTTCAAGTAACAAGGCAGCGTCATGAAATGCGGTCATACCCCTGGCCGCCACACTCCATCTATCTTTGGAACTCTGTTCATCTAGCAAAACTGAAACTCTCTCCCCATTAAGGCTACTTTCCCTTCAGCTCCTAAAACCCCCAATTCAACTTTTTGTTTCATGAAAAAACTACTTTGATACTTTCATTTCATGAAACTTTCATTTCATGATACTTTTGATACTTTCATTTATTTTTCCAATGTGGTGAGTTTTTAAAAAACTAATTTGGGGGGCCGGAGAGATAGCATGGAGGTAAGGTGTTTGCCTTGTATGCAGAAGGACGGCGGTTCGAATATTCAAAAACAAAAACAAAAACAAAATTTGCAGGGGCCAGAGAGATAGCACAGCAGGAGGGCATTTGCCTTGCATGTGGCCAACCTAGGAAGGACCTGGTTTGATGACCAGCATCCCATATTATCCCCTAGCCTTCCAGGGGCAATTTTTTTTATAAACTTTATTTATTTTTACTTATTTATTTTGGTTTTTGGGTCACACCTGGCAGAACTCAGCACTCGGGTTACTCCTGGTTCTATGCTCAGAAATCACTCCTGGCAGGCTCAGGGATGCCGGGATTCAAACCACCGTCCTTCTGCATGCAAGGCAAATGCCTTACCAACATGCTAGCTCTCCGTTCCACCCCCCCCCAGGGGCAATTTCTAAGTGCAGACCCAGGAGTAACCCCTGAGTGCCAGTAGGTGTGGCCCCCAAAACAATCAAGTTTAAAAATATCTTATTTGTATATAAAAAAAAAGCAGTTACTCATGGGGTCAAAGTGATAGCACAGTGGGAAGGATGTTTGTCTTGCATGCAGCCAACATGGGTTCAAGTCCCAGCATCCCATGTAGTCCCCCAAGTCTGCCAGGAGCAGGGCATAGAGCCAGGAGCAACCTGTGTACTGCCAGTATCCCTCCCCCACAATTAAAAAAGTCCTTTTTTATTTGCCTTGTTTCCTTATTTGTTTGTTTGCTTTTTGGTGATCACACCCAGAAATGCTCTGGAATTATTACTAGTTCTGTATACAGAGATCACTCCTGGTGTGCTGTGGATAGAACCAGGGTCATCTGTGTGCAAGGCAAAAGCTTCAACTGCTGTACTAGTGCTCTGGTCCCAGCAGCTGCCTTTTTGTACTTAAGATTTCATTTGTTTGCCTGATATTTAATTAAATTACATAATTACAATAACAAGCTCCTAAATGGGTTTGGAAACAAACTCAAATACCATAAGCAGGTTGGGGAACAAACATCTCTCAGTGCATTGCAGAAGTCACTTGCCAGCTTGCTGGAAGCTGGTGACCCAGTTAAGAGCTGCTTCTGCTATAGAAAGATACTGCTCGCAGTTACTGGGCACCTACTATGCATCAGGCAGGGTGCTAAGCACAATATTACCTCATCTCCAGCATCCCCAAGGCCTTTGTCATTTTATGTTCAGAACAAGGAGTCCCAGAGAAACTCTGGCCTTGGCTCCCCGTCCCAGCAAAGAAGGGTTGAGAGCTTCAAGTCCATGCGAAACCAAAGCAGGTTCTCTCTTCACCTGCCACACAGGCACTTCAAAGGCATATTAGATAAAAGGTGAAGACAAGAATAAAGACTCAGCAGTGAGTCTTTGTTTTCTACTGGCAACATACAAAGTGACAAAATATGCCACATCTGTTTTTTTTTTTTTTTAAAGACTCTAATTTTACAAACAAGGGATGCACTTAACTCCTCACAGAAAAGGAATATAGGTAGCACAATCCGCGATTGTTATTTGTTTACATAGAAATGATTTCTGTTGATTCGAGACAGAAGAACTAGGCAGGATTTGTAAGGAGAGAACGGAAGTCAGACGGTTTAATTATGCTATTGGATTAGCACAAAAAAAGAGAGAGAGAAAGGAAGCTGAAAAGTTTATAGAATATAATAAAAGCTAAGTGTGTTATGTCTCAAGATAACTCTTTGAATTGAAAGAGATCAAGCTGGCACATCTAAAATAATGCAGCATGAGATGGTAAGTGGCTAATCAAAGGGGTCTCATTACAACACCCACACACTAAAAGCAAACTACAGTTCCATTCAAAGTGTTTCCCCCAAAAAATAAAGGATGAATTTGTGCTTGTCTATTAGGAAAGAGAAATGAGTGACATTTCAGAGGCAATACAGACAACTGTGAAAACAATCCCCCACTCTATAGGAGGTATTTAAGATTCCCAAATTCGAAAAAGGAGCATGGAGTTCCATGGAACAGGTTTGGGAGACCTGCCTGGTGCTCTTCACTCAGGGGTCCTCAACTCAACCAGGACTTTAAGATACAAAGATGATGGCAGTTCAACTATTGCTGTAGCCCTCAGGGATGCTGTTTGGGCCTCCTTCATAGATCTCACTGAGAAGCCACCCTGCCATATAAAATATACACCTGGCATTCACCCCTACTCCCAAACTCCAGGTATTTACTAACTGCCGGGCACAAGCTAGGGGGTCTAGTTAAGTTACACAATCCTCCCACGTATAATCCCTGAAGATAACGGTATTTGCTTGTAAGTAAGGCTGATGATTAACATACACTATTGATCATCTTGGTCATGGGAGGGAGAGCTCATTGCTGCTCTCTTGACTGGCCTTGAATGATGAGACTGATGGAGACCTGTGAAAACACAGAGTAAGATGTTCTAGTATCATGCTAGAACAGAAGCATGAGAAAGTACCAGAAGGAGGAAAGTTGGGAAAACATATGAAGAATGATAAAAAAAAAACTTATCAGAAATGAGAGAATTGCATGGAAACATGGGTGCCTCCTACCAGGGTCATTTGCTAAATGCCTGGGATTGTTGTTTTTCATTCTTCATTTGGGCTCTTATTAACCTGACCTTTTTCTTTGACAAGAAAAAGTCTATATAGCAAGTCAGCCACAACCACTGGGCCTGCATTGCTTTCTGGAGACATCTGGTGCCATTGTCTGAGGCTTCTCTAAGATCTGTTATCTCAGGCACTTGCTCTGCTAATCTCCCTAACCAAGTGCATGGGAAGGGGAACTCACAAGTTCCTCTGGAAATTGGGCAGGTTTCTTCCACTTCTTCCTCCTTCATTAAAGTCCTAGGAAGACAATATCCTGAATCGCATGTGAAAGGTAGGGGGTACAGGCTGGAGTGTAGAGCATAGAGCGAACGCTTTTGATTCTAACACTTCACTGGAAATAATGATGTGGAATCCAGGAATTCTGAGAGCCAACTTCTGTTCATGGCTAGGAAATGAAATAAAAAACCTGGATCACAGGTTATTTCAGACCAGGGACAATGCATCAAAGGCAGCAGGCAGTGTTTTATGTTACAAGCAATGGTGGTTGGGTAATATGTTCACTGATTCTTTCATCTTCCTCTCTTCAGGGGCTATGCCTGTGAGCCTTATTTTCAGCCAGTGGGCCCTGGACTTCCTCCATTCTCTCCCTCTCCCAGATCACTTATTTTGCCAAAAGACAGGTGCCATGTTGTGAAGACACACAAGTAACTTGACTTCCAACAGGATTCAGAGGGAAAGAATTTGGTGAGATGTGGTAAGAAACAGAGGCCTCTGGTAAATAAAGTTATTACCACTGAAGTTGGAGCTTTAGGGGGTCTCTTGAAGCAAATAATGCAGCTCAAGTCAAGTCCTGCAGTGCCCATGGCCCAGGCCATAGACACCAGTGATCTCCCTCCCAGGTGGGTGTTAGCTAGAATCACGGGTGATGTAACTTCCGAAAATGGATATGAAAGTGAGATACCAGACTGTCACTGGGCTTATTTTCTTTGGTGGTGTTGGTGATGGGTTTATGCCTCATGCTACTTAGGGGATACTCGTGGTTTTGTACTCAGGGATCACTTCTGACATGCTCAGATGACTATGTGAGGTGATGTAAAGTTAATACCCTACCTGTTGTGCAATCACACCAGTCCAATGGTCTCTGTTTTGGCGCTATCGGTGCCATGAGAATTTGTGACTCAGAAATAGATGTGTGAGCATCAGTCACTCAGTTATTTAGTGACAAGTAAGGTCTTGGTCTCCAGAATAGCAACTTATCTTAGTTAAAAAAAAAAAAACTCTATCTCTTTTCATTGGAGCATATATGTCTAAAGGTGGTTGTGATGGAACCTGGCTTTTGAGCCCCTAGACCTTAAAAAAAATAAAACAAAACAACCTATAGCCGAAAACACGAGAATTATACAACAATGGAAAAAAGGAAGGTGGGATTGTGACTTAGATAACAAAAACAAAAACAGAGAATACAGCAAGCGTATAACAATGAAATCAAATGCCTTCTTGCAAAATTATAGGAATTGGAAAAACAAAGCATGTGTTTGGAATTTTATCACAGTGGGTATCTGTGGGAACTTAATGATTTATTCATTAAAAATGGTAAGAATAGTACAGTGGATAGGGCACTTGTCTTGCATGTGGATTTGAGTTGGATTTGATCCTCAATGTCCCTGAGCCCTGCCAGGAGTGATTCCTAAGTGCATAAGCAGGAGTAATTCCTGAGCTCCTCCAGAAGTGGCTACAAAACAAAAAAGATTTTATGGCCAGCATGGATTAACATTTAAAACTTCAAGAAGCTATTTCTGAAATGCAGATAATGGATACTGAATCCTTATTATGGGCTATTTTTCTCAAAAGCGAGACCCATCCACTCACATTTTCTACATAACTGTGGTCAGAGATTATTCTAGGACCCATGAACAGAGTCTGTGCCCTGCAAGATCTCGCAGAAGATTCTAGATGAGGATTGCTGCTGTGTGTTGTGACACATGGCAAACATTCTGGTTTTTGGGCCACACCCAGTGACGCTCAGGGTTTACTCCTGGCTATGCGCTCAGAAGTCGCCCCTGGCCTGGGGGACCATATGGGGCACGGGGGATCGAACCACGGTCCGTCCAATGCTAGCGCGGTAAGGCAGGCACCTTACCTCCAGCGCCACCGCCCGGCCCCATGGCAAACATTCTGGACTCTGCTCTACTGTTCTGTATCCTGGGCTTTGATCCTCTTCACCCATTGTTCCCTGAGGACACTTCAGATGTGAGCTGCCCCACTCACAAAGGGTGGGGTCAGAGGAGCCAGAGGAGCCAGGCCTCTCTGCTTTGCTCTGCGTGCATTTTCTAGTCCATGAACCCCACCACAACACATAGTAAAAATCACACTACAAGCCTGCCAATAGGGAAACAATGTAGGCTAACACCATGCATAGAGAATGAAGATGGCAGCTCTGATGACCCCAAAACTGCCAACCGCCTAGTTAGCTTCTCAGATAAGGAGTTCAGAGAAGAAATATGGAGGATGTTCATAGAACTCAAAGAAAGCAGAGATCAAGTTGAATGGGCCACAAATAAAAATCAAGAGGATATGAAGATAGAAATTAGAATACTCCAAGCTGAAATAACAGGTCTGAAAAATTCAGTAGACAAAATGAAAACCTCAGTGGAAAGCCTCCCAAATAGGGTAACATAACAGCAGCTGAGGATCCAATTGGTGAGCTGAAGATGAGATGCATAACAACTTCATACAACAGAAGAGATTAGAAAAGAGCCTTAAAACAAATGATCAGACAATGGAAAATGTACTCAAAGAATGAGGACAGATGAGAAGATTCTAGACAAAAGGTTCCTGAGCAGGATCTCAAGGGCGATTTCAATATATGGCGCACAGACCCATTCCTAGAAACTCAAACGAGCACCATAACAGAGGAGCAGGGTACAGCGAGTGAGGGTGCTGTGTGTTTAAACACTAAATTGGGTCTGGGATTTCACTTGCTGCTGGCTCTCTCCCACCTGGAAGCACAATAATCCCATAGAGCTGGTTTGTTCCCTTGGCAAAACGGTTTCCAATCCCCAGACCTGTTAAGAGGTTCTGGAGGCCTCCCACCAAAAAAAAAAAAAAAAAAAAAAACATGAGGACAGAAGAAGGCCAGGTGACCATCACAGGCAAAACAGGAGGAAGGGTCACTGAGAATTTAGATGGGAGCAGGGGAGGTCACAGTGCATGGTTGTGGGGCATCTAAGTTACAGAGGAAGTGGCTTAGGGACCAGGTCACAGGACAGAAGTTCATGCCTCACATATACCTGACTCAGGGTCAATTCTGGGCACTACATGGTCTACCCAAGCATCACCAGGGCCAGTTCTGGTGGCTTCCAGCACCACCAATATGACTTGATTATCCCCAACATCATGGGATCCAGCTACATCGCATCCTTAGGGGTGCATGTGCACATACATGTGCAAGTG
>PVKC010008149.1:0-16786 GCA_004027635.1 Crocidura indochinensis | reverse complement strand
AAGAAAATAAAAATGCTCTTTCCAAATGGCTTGTAAAAATAATGTTTGGGGGTTACATTGTGGAAATAGGTGCATTTTAAATCTCCAGGTATTAATCACAGACTGGCATTTCGATGCACCACACTAGTCAGGGAAGGAGGCGACTTCTCTCTGCAGCATCTCCAAAGAAATCTGGCTTGAACGCACTCTTTTCCCTTCCCTTGTCCTTGTCCCTTGTCTGACTGACCCCAATGTCGTCTCTGTGGCAACCCAGAGGTCAACACTTGGTGCTATGGTACGAAAATCAAGCTCGGCCCTTTCTATTTTTCACTTCTCTTTTCATCTCTTTTTTTTTTCTCCCCTTGATTTTTTTTGGGGGGGGACACCTATTTGATGCTCAGGGGTTACTCAGAAATTGCCCCTGGCTTGGGGGGACCATATGGGATGCCGGGGGATTGAACTGTGGTCCTTTCTTGGTGAGCGCTTGCAAGGCAGACTACCTTACCTCTAGCGCCACCTCGCCGGCCCCTCTCCCCTTGACTTTTCATTTATTTTTTATTGAGGTAAAATTGGCTTAGAGGTGTTAAATGCTTGTGTTTTAGGGGTACAATGTCCCTCAGTAGGTCCATTACCAAAAGAACCTGTGTCAATCCCACTTTCACCACTTCAGTTCTGTGGTGGGAGTATCTGGGCTTGTTTTCACCAGACACTGTCTTTCCCTCTGCTATGTTTCTTTTTGTCTTGCTTAGGAGGAAGATCATCTCATTTGTTTTTTTTTTTCTCCCTAAAACTTTGGTTTCTCTGGATGTTTGTTTGTTTGGGGGCCATGTGGCTGCACTCAGGGCTTACTTCTGAATCTATGTTCAGGGATCATTCCATGTCATTGTTCAGGGAACTACATGGTGACAAGGCTCAAACCAGAATTGGCCTCGAGCAAGATAAAGTGCCTTCACTCCTGTACAATTTTCCACCCCTCCTTTTACTTAATTTGTTTTGCATGAGCTCTTCTTGTTCCATCCCTGTTTCAGAAAAGACAAGATTTTATTTTTTTCTTATAGCTGAGTAATATCCAATGAGTATATATATATCACAACTTTTTTATTCACTCACCTATTATTGTTGAATACTTGGGTTGTTTCCAGATGCAGCTTATTATAAACAGAATGCTATGAGTATAGGTATGCAAATCTCTCTTCAAATTAGCATTTTGTTGGGTTTTTAATAGAATAAACAGTAGAAATAAAATTGCTGAATCCTAAGTTCCATTTTATATATTTTTTTAAAAATTTCCATTTTCCATGCTGCTCTCCAAAGAAGCTAGACTAATGTATATTTCCATCAACAACACCATATCCCTGGAACACTGTCTTCCTCTCATTACAATGAAACTTAAGCCACTGGCTCTCCTCTGACCATTTGTCATCTGACTTCCCTTTTACCTACAGGCATATACACAGGCTTTCCCTGGACCACTTCCCTTTCTAACCTTCTATTCATACTAAAATGACACCATGTTACCTAGGCACTCCATGGAATTCCAGGCCAGGGATCTGACCCTGACAACCCTCTGTGCACTGATTCCCAATCCCAATCAGTTTTGTGCCTATCAAATTCTTTCTGAGTAATAGTTCTAAGATTTCACTTTCCTTCACATGTTCATCTCCTTTATCAATGATACATTAATCCTTACTAATTTAAGCTTAGCCTGTAATAATGGCTTCCTATAAATCAATCTCCCTATTCTGGTACGTTCTATAGCCTGTACTCAAGTGAAGACCTTTCTCATCATATCCCTTTCCTGTCCTTTTCTCATCCAAGACATCTCCTGCTGAATTCAACCTGAGTGGTCTTTACCTGAGCAACTTTCCCCTTTGCAAGTGAAATCTAATACATTCTCTAAGATTCAACATAAAATTCTCAGATGTGCCTTCCCTACCTAATCCCATGCCCTAGTGAATTTTAATTTCCTTGCCAGTCATGTGTGTATCACACCCTCCCATAACTGGCTTATTGCAACTAAAGAGTAGTTCTTGTAGAGACATAACTACTAACGGGGAAGAGGGGTGAGAGCAGCAAGTGATCTCTGTAGATATTTGCCAAATTTAACTAAATTATATCACAGTGAATTATATCGCTGAATTATATCACAGTTCTGACAAAGTATAATTTTAATTATATGAATATTGAGGGGCAACAGAGCACATGTTGCTTCAACTGCAACCATTTTTTAATTTCTTAAACTGTAATAGCAGAAATGGATATACGCTAAAACATTTTTATTAGAAAAATCACTGGAGTACAAAACTGTTAACCATTTTTAGTTTTCTCTCCTCTGACATTATAGATATTATCACTCTGAATAGTAAGGTGTCTTTGGGCATCTGAGGAGTTAAGGACTGATGACCATGGCAAGACATGAAGGATGAAGTGTCCATAAACCTTGGGTCAGAGACATAGTTTCCAAGTGTAAAATGAAGGAAGCTTGAAAAATCAGTAATTATAATCAAATTTTAGTGGTGTTGATTAATCTGAAATATACATATAAAATCTACAATACACGCACTGGAAAAGGAATTATATAGGAGCAGCTAAAGGTCTTTTAAAATTTGAACAATCACATTCTCCAACATGTTAACTACATCACAGAGTGTCTCTCTTACAAAATAAAGGACGCTCTGAAGAGCTTTGCTTATATATTATAACTGCCATCCTTTCAGGCAACCAGCTATCAAAATAACTGATGGTTCTGGGGAGAGTAAACTAGAAGGAAGTTGTTGTAAGAGATAATGCTCCAAAGTCACCTACAAAAATTAAATTAAAATCAGACCTTCCTAACTTGGATTTGATAGCCTCTGCTTTCCTTCTTCCTATTCATGTGAACACTGTTTTCAATTCACTAACTGAGTAATTACTGAGCACTGTCCAGGGCCCCTGGGGTGCACTGATCCTTGTCCACAGGGAACGTTGGGAGGGGGGTGGCGCACAGGTGTGGTGGAAAGAAATGAAGAATGAAGGACATAAAGAATTATAAGGAAAGAAAGAGCATATGTAGAAATGTTTTAACCTCTTCCTACATTTATGAAATGCAGAATAATCCAACAACAGAGCTAAAATAAAATCCACTACCAATTCTGTCAATGTGATCATGGGCTGGATTCAGTTTTCTGAAATTCCAAAGTCTGAATTTGTGTTCTGATATTTACCAAAATAGCAGATTTGATCACATCTATTGACAAAATAGAATTGAAAAACCAAGTATGAACTGGAATAAACATTTTAAAATATTCTCCATTTTGCCTTCTTTGGAAACATATCTGAAGGACTCAACGGAGTTTTGTATCACTGGGATAAGCCCACATGGGAAAGAAATGAAACCTTTCCCATTAGAAGGGGGGAAGCACCTTCATTGTGCATCTCAACAGCTCTTTCCAGGTAAGATATTGATGGAATACAAGGCCATCAGACCTTTCAGCAACTGAGATCTCTTGTTTGTAGCAGTGTCCCTGCCAGACTCTAGAGTATGATGTGAATCTAATACATTTCTAACACCATTCCAATATTTCTCAGACTCACTTCTAAACCACACCGAGAACACTTAAACAGTGTCTACAGCTTCCTTCACCCATCACAGTTACAGAGTTTAGATCATAGATGACCATTTAAACGCCTATGGCATAAAAGGATCAGAGACAAAAACTGAAAACCAGACTCCCAACAACCCCCATATTATGGACTGACTATCAGGAGGCAAAGGGCTGGCTTGAGGGGGGATAGTTTTCATGGGGGGGGTCTTTCAGATGGTCCCACTATCTGATCTTCAAGCAATTCCCTTCTCATCATCTACTAATGCTTACACATCTCTGCAGCACTGGATAGTTTGGTTTTCTGTTGTTGTTTGGTTTCATTTTGAGCCGCACCCAATGGTGCTGCATGAGCACCCTGCCCCAAGGCTGACATCCAGGATAAAGCTGGAACAAAGTCCCTCCAAGTGTGCAGGAAATGCCTTTTCAACTAAGGGATCCACAGCGCAATTTGGCCACTAGACCTTCACAAGCAGACACTCAAGGAGAAGAAAGGTTCCTTCCCAGACTGGAGCAACTGCACAGCAGGAAGGGTGTTTCTCTTGCATACAGCCAACCTGGGTTTGATCCTTGGCATCTTATATAGTCCTCTGAGTACCACCCGGAGTACTTCCTAAGTGCAGAGCCAGAAATCACCCCTGAGTATCATCTGGTATAGAACTAAAACAAACAAAAAGAAAGTTTCCTTCCCAATTGCCTTCCAAGGCCTCGTGGGATCTGCAAGGTAGGCTAGTCTGTACCTCACAGGACACAATAAAAAACTTTTTAGGCGAGTGTCACACCAGCAGTGCTCAGGTCTCATTTCTAACTCTGCAGTCAGGAATCACTCCTGGAAGACTCAGAGAACCTTATGTAGTGCCACGGATTGAGCCCAGTTCGGCTTCATGTAAGGTAGGCATCCTACCCACCATACTCTCACTCTGGCATTAAAATTTCAACATGTATATGGTTGTGTGGTGTGTAGCTGTGTGCTTGTGTGGTTGTCTGTGCTGTATGGTTGTGCTGTATGTGGCATGTGCTATATGACTGTATGACTGTGTGGAATGTGGATTTTTGGCATGTAACTGAGTGGTGTGTGGATGTGTGTTGTATGATTGTTTGGCATGTAAAAGTTGTGGGGTACATAATTTGTGGCGTGTGATTTTTGTGTTATGTGGTTGCGTATTATGCGGTTGTGTGTTGCATGATGTGTGAAGTATGGTTGTATATTATATGATGTCTGGTTGTATGTTGTGCGATTGTATGCTGTGTCATTTTGTGGTGTCTATGTGATTGTGTATTTATGACTGTTATATGATTGTGTTGTGTTGTAGTTGTATGTTATGTGTCGATTGATGGTTATGTAGTTGTGTGTTGTATGGTTGAGCTATGTGGTCTGTATCGTATGGTATGTGGCCTACAGCTGCGTTGTTGTCTATGTTGTGTATTGTGTGGCCATCAGAGACTGGAGGAGATGGGACATTCTAGCTTCAAGAAGAGATGTTAACAAGACCCTGACAAGCCCTACCCAAATGAAGCAGGTGTCAGTGTCCATCAAGAGCCACCTGGCCTGTGCTGGCAAGTTGAGTACTATGTTCTTTCCCCCAAATGCCAAAGTCAGGGCTTCTTTTCCAAGCTGGGAGCATCCTGGAACATGTCTCTGTTCACAAGAGCTGCCAGCCTATGCTCCCTCCTGGCAGGCTTCCTCCTGTTTGCTCTCTACCACGGCTCTTTGTTCTAAGTGCTCCATAAATCCGATTAAAGTTTGCATTTGTTTGCATGCTTTTTTTCAGTAGCCAAATAAAGATAAATCTGCAGGCTATGGATAAAGGCACTTCAGACTCCGCCTTTGAAGTGCATTTCCCATGAAGTACTTGACCTCCCTTGTAAAGACTAATTATAAACCAGGAGGAAAAGGACAGTCACACCTTTCCTGAGCACGCCAGAAACCAAAACATGACTGGAACAGTGCCTGCTTTCTCCTGTAAACAACTATGTGCCCACTGGGACCCATACCTGGGTTTGGGCCAGGAAATGGTTCTTGGTAGGGGCACCTGCCAGCAAGTGTGAGACTGAGTTTGGTACCTGGGACCACTGCCAGCACTGAGCATGGTCCCAGCTGCTCTGATATGTGGGATTCCCGGTGCTACAAGGGATTTCCAGCCACACTGCACTTGGGCGCAAACATTGGCCAGCATGTGTGTGCGTGTGCACTGCAGTAACCCCCACAAGCATCACAGCCATGTGCAAACAAGCCCACCTGAACAAAGTGAGAACCTCAGGGACTAAATGTGTGAACCCCACAGCCAATACATGTGTGACCACTATCACTGCAAAATCCTTATCAACAGAGGAAGGAAGAAAAGAGGCAAAATGAAACTTTGAAAGGAAAAGAGACACAGAACTATGTTTGACAAGACACAAGTCTCTCTCTGGGCAAAGCAATAAATGTTCAATTTTGCTTGTCTATAGACTTAACTTTGGTAAAAACCAATAATATGAACTGCAGAAGAAAAAGACATTCATGAAAGGGTGTGAATAGTGGCCTTAGCAGTCCCCAAATAGTCTCCCCCACCCCCTAGGTCCTTGATCTTTGTAGAGGAAAGTTGACCTCCATGAGGTGAAAATCACAGTAATATTCACATTCTGTTATGATAATAATGGATAAAACAATAAGAAGCTCATGGCCAAGAACTTGAGTGTGGGAATCTGCAGAACTGAGGCCACCTCCTCTCCTGTCAGGCACAGTAACATGAACAGCATGAACAGTCATATTGGGTCACTGAAAGCACAAAGCAACATGGGGTGGGGGGGGGCAGGTGGCCTCCAGCATTTTAAACATTATTTTAAACGAGGGATTGGATGGTGCAATTTTTTTAAACTATAGGTGGGCCAATGGTGCCAGGGACCAAATGCACACATTGCACTGATAACTGGCACTACATGACCTCCTGAGCATTGCTGAGTGTGGCCCTGGGGGCCCCAAGCACTACAGGGCAGGCACTGATGTTACTTAGCTCCACAAAACCTGAGTAGCACAGCATCCTTGGCTCCAGCACTGAGTTGTAGGCCTGATGGGCCAGAAATCACTGGGATTAGCCCCATGACCCCATGAGAACTGCCTAGGAGACCCAAAAGCCAACATGAAAGTAAAATGATAGTATCTCCTGACAGAGACAGAACTAGGGCTTCTATCTCCCTTATAAGGCTCATGTGGAGCTCAATATCTGCCAGAGGACAATCAGAAGTCCCAAATCCTACTGAAGGACTTCCTGGGTTCAATCTGACTATCTTTGGATAGTCAGAGTCCCACTCTGGACCTTACTACTCTTCCTCCTGTGGAGCAACTGAAAGTATTTGCTGAGGAGAGCTGCGTGGTCTGGAGGAGAAGACATCATCCCTATGCTGGGACACTTGCAGAGACCAGATCAAGCTAAATGACCTTCCACAACAATGTCTGAAGTCACAGAAGATGCTCCTGGCAGAGAGCCTGTATAGGAAGAGACTGAACAACCTCTAATGTTGTGAGCCCAGTCACAACTTCAGAACTGCAAAGTCATCAATATTCTCCCAGTCACCCACATACATTCCTTCCTGTGTTCATCTGTGGGAGTAATCCCTCATCTTGAATTCCATAATTCTCTGATTTTTCAGTTTTCTTTGCTCAACTGAAACCTCTCAGTAACTATTATTAAGTATAGCCAAACTCTACAAGAACACCGGAGTCTTGGTTCTTTGAAGGGGTCTAAGAGTGACCCGATAGTTTAGGGGGAGGCCCTGGGATAATGGGGGTAGAAGTCTCTGTGGCAGTTAAGGGGCCCTATCTTTTCATTTGTGTAAAGATAGTAAAGGGAATAAGCCTCTTGCTTTGTACACCAGAGACCTAGTTTAACAACTGCATATGGTCTCCTTAGTACTGTCAGGAGTGACCCCTAAGCTCAGTGCCAAGAGTAATCCCTAAGTACAGAGTCAAGAGCATAGAATCAGGAGACAGTCTTCAGTATAGATGCAAGAGTAGTCTCTGAGTATAGAACCAGGAGAAAACCCTAAGTATAGAGCCAAGAACAGTCTCTGGAATAGTTCCTGAGCACAGAACCAGAGTAAGTCCTGAGTACAGAGTCAAGAGTATTTATTTCTCTAACTAAACTCATCACTCTTTGTGGTGAGCTTCATGAGGTGAGCTGGAATGGCCCAGTCTCCCTCCCCAGCTATAGTAGATTTTCAGAGGAGCATTCAGTAACATTTTTTCCTGAAAAAGCAGTGCGGAGCCTGTGGTATTGGAAGAGTGGAGCCAATATCTGGGTAAGCACTGCCCTTTTTCCTTAACCGCTGCTGCGTGTCATGCCATCTCCCTAATGTACTAGGGAATTTTCTATTGATTATTTTGGCTTCTATCCATAGTGGCACTACATTTACCCTCATTCTCAGTAACATCTACATTGTAATCATCTTAAATGGCTAAACTTTGGGCCCACTCATTGGGCTGCCTTCACATTATCTTTAAAAACAGCCATTTCCTCACCCTTCTTCCAGAAAGCATGGCACAAGGTAGGACCCTCAGCTGGTTGCCAAAACCGTAAAGAGCCACAAAGGCCATGTGAATCAAGTGTCCTCACAATCATGGCTGCCACAGACTCCTGCAAGCTGGGAGAAGAAGGCCCAGGACCACTAGCTCATAGATAAAAGTGCTTCGTTCCTTACAGTACATCAAGTAGTGTAAGTGTTAGCACATTTGTGTCAATTCTTCTGACCCACCGATTCTATAGGGAAAATGCACATATGCCTAGTGAAATGACTGACAGAGGACTGTGTTATAGCAAAAACAAACAAACAAACAAACAAAAAACAAACAAAATAAAACTTGAGTCTCAAGGAGCCTGGGGCCTTTAAAAATGATTAGTAAGCCAACTTTTGTTCTGGAGGGATACACTAATGTGAATTTCTAGAGCTGTTCACTTTCCGTAACACCCCTACAAAATATTCTGGGACAAAGGGCAGTCTGGGATTCACTTCCAAAATGTACAGAAACAAGTAGGTTCATACAATAATCAGAATTTCCCTGTTATTTAGTACATTTTAATTAAAATTAAAAAAAATTTTTTTTGGAAGGGGCTTCTAGGGGACACTCCTGGCTGTGCTCAGAACTTACTCCTGGCTTACTCATTCTTGGTAGAGTTTGGGGGAATCCTATTCGGTGCTGAAAATCAAACCCAGGTCGGCCACAAGCAAGACCAACTGTCTTATCTGCTGTACTATCTTTTTAGGCATTTTGTTTATATGTTTTAATGTTAAAATGGTTTTAAATTCTATCTAGAATCCAGGAGTGACAAACAATTGTTGGGAGCCTCTTGGAAGCTCTACAGAGATTCAATCATCCCCAAAAGGAAGAAGCTCACTGACAAATAAGAGGTTTAAAAGTTCAGGCATTCTGAAAGTGTGTATAAGTTCAGCAGATCTTTCTGACTGCTCTTAATTGATTTGGGGATTGGTAATTTTGCTCTGTAATAGGAGCTTGAATTTAACCAATAATTCTAAAAGGGGTCTGTTTGGTTGGAGAGTCATCTTGATATGGTACAAGCTTATCTTCCAAGCATTACACCCAACAATCTGCACCATTTTCTCCCCAATCAGCCATTTTCCCCATGTTTACAATACACTGGCCTCATCCTTTTATGACCCTATAATGTATCTCTTTCCTTTAAGTCCATTATATTCTATACATTACAAAGGAATCAACCATATGCTATCACCACCTGCATTTTCTTTCAATTCATACTTTCTCCCCTTGACTCTTTATTTTTCTGTTAAGGAAAAAGATTGGCAGTGTCTTGTGTATCTAGAGCTAAAGAAATGATGGAGAGATGGCTGCTTTGTTCTCCACTAATTCACCCCCGGAACAGGCTTCCTATAACAGGAAGAGATTCAGTGATCATGAACTGAGTTCCCAAGCTGAGGGCTAAGTAAATATTGCAAAAAGAAGAAATGAATGTTCTTATCTGTCCCTAATGAAGTGTCAGGGGCTCCATAGGATGAAAAAAAGTCTCAAATAATTAACTTAGTTTAATTTAAGGTGTGAGATAACAACTTTTGCAATGCTCATATGAAATAGATGCTTTCCCCAGGTTAGTCATTTCCATTTGGACTGTAGCTACTGACCATCTATCTCCTGATGACTGAAGTCAGAGGGCCAAGGAATGCACTCTCTGCACTGAGTCCCTAAGGGTTGAAGTTGGTGAGATGAAGGGAAGGAGCAGAGACAACCCCAGAGACAAACAACTACAGCTACGGGTCTAGCACCATAAGGAACTTCAAAGAATCCAGAACAGCTGGAGTATCAGCTGAGTCAACTCTCCAGACAAAGCAGACTGGAAAAGGGGAAACACTCAGAAGGTACCTACAAATAAGCTCTGAGAGGATGAAGACACCCACAAGGAGAGAGGGTAACAGGCACTGACTCAGATACAGATGGGAGTGGGCCTCAGGAGTGCCAGCTGGGAAGAAGTCCCTCCAAGAAAATGGACCAGCATATTATTGCTGGTGAACCTAGGAAAAGATCCAGTAGCACTGTAGAGGCAAGAAGGCTGCTGTGCTGAGTTAGAAAATGAGGAGATTTTGGAGGGTGGTAGGAAAGAAAACCATGAGCAGAGCCCAGAAGGGATCCTTGATTACTGTTAGTTCTCACAGGTTTGGGAGCTGGCATGCACATGTGGGAAGGGGGTAGAGGAATGAGACAAGGCGACAGGGGTCACAGCTGTCTCACAGGATGCTGGGTCTTTGACATGTTCTCTCTCTCCGGGAGTTGGACAGTGATGTGGGCCTGCTCCCACTGAGGAGGCTGATGCTGGAGAATAGTGTCTATCTGAGTAGGCATGCGCATGCAGGTCACCTATGTGGGGCCGGCTCCTGGTGGTTTCCCCAGAAAACCACAGATTATCCTCTTATTGCAACATTTAATGTTACTAAACTGGGGTATAGCATGGACAGTAAACTGGATCAAAAAGGGATGGAAAATCAAAGAAGTGTTGTGAGATTTTCTTCCCCAAGCAGTACCACTGACTGTTTGTGGCAGAAATCAGGGGAATTTCTCATCTCAATGTGCACATCAATGATTTTATGCACACAAACACACACACACACACACAGAGCACCATGTCAGGGGCATAACTGGTACACCTTTATCTCTGTTGAGATCATGACCCAGAGTTAGGTCTTCAAGTACTGATGTGCAGCTCCTGCTCCAAGGCAAAGAATCCAGAATAGTTTCCATCCCATGTCAATCTTGTCACGAGAACAGGATGATGAGGAAGGGGTGAGTAACTATGGGCAGGTGATCAAAATGAAACTAGAGAGAAGCCAAGGTTTAGGGAAATAGGGTCAAGAGAGAAAAAGAGAGCAGTTCATGACTGAACTTTAAAGGCAATTCACAGGAAGGGGATGATGATATATTGGTTTGAGAGCAAAGCTACACATTATTGGGTTGGTGAAGGGCTCAGAAGCAGAGCACTTGGCTCTATGTGTGAGGCCCTGGTTATATCTTCAGTACCACCAAAACAATGACAGCAACAAGGTACATTATCTTGGGGCTGGGGATCTAGGTCAAAAGGTCAGAACGCATGATTGGATACCTGAGGTCCCCCAGTACTGCAGGGTGTAGCCCCCATTGCACCTGTATAGCACTTCATTGATTAGATCACTGAACAATTTGGCAGACACAGCTGCAAAAATTAGGAGTAGTCCTTGGGTTGAATGAGCACTGTCTGAGAGCCCTCAACCCCCTACCCCACCCAAAGGTACATATGAGCTTATTTTACAGATTCTCAGAACGCCTTTGCCAATAAGTTAAGATATCTAAAATAGCAAATATATGTTATAATCATTAGTGGGGCCGGAAGATAGCATGGAGGTAAGGCATTTGCCTTGCAGTCAGAAGGTGAGTGGTTCCGATCCCGGCATCCCATATGGTCCCCCGAGCCTGCCAGGAGCAATTTCTGAGTGCACAGCCAGGAGTAACCCCTGAGCACTGCCGGTGTGACCCAAAAACAAAACAAAAAAAAAATCATTAGTGCCTTAACATTATGTCCCAGCTTCACGGACAGAATTTCTTCATTCATTACTAGTGCAGCCTCTGATGGTGTCTTTGAATCAATGGGATCTGAGTCTTAACGAGATGGTGCTCTCTCTGAAAGGTGGGGCAGTGGCTGGTTTCTGCTGCTTTAATTAAAAGTGCTCAGCTTTAGCAATGAGCACACTCTAAGTACTATCTCAAAAGCCGAGTGTCTCAAAGGTACCTCTCAGTATATTAAGACACCGAGTAACTATTTTGAGAGCCAACTGTGCATTTTAATTTACCATTCTCCAAACAGTGAGCAGTAAGAACTCTAATAGGCAGCAAGAGCTATTATGCTCTATCATGAGTGATGACATTCGAGTCCCCAAACTAAATACTCAAAATGAAATGAACTATTACTGATTTTTCTTTAATTGTTCCTGCGTTTGTAATTAATTCTGTGTTTTCTCTCCAAAACTATAGCATATTTATCACCTGCCAGTGGGTAGAGATAGCGGATGATGGGTGAGATTCCAGAAGCCAAATAAAGACAGAAAAAGATGGAGGATATTAGCTTGCAGCTGGGTCCCCGTTATAGAGGATTTTGAGACAATAATCTTTCACCAGATGAACTCTGTGGTAACTGTGATATTTGGACTTTGTATTGCTTTCAGGGTTTACAAGGTCAAATCTAAATTCATATACTGGAAATGGGTTCTATTTTCACTGCTGAGTATGGGATGAATCGATTTATTTACTTATTTTTAAATGCGTCTACTGGCCTTTAGAAGCTATTATTTACATAAAGGTACTTTTGAACTTTACAAACATGTTGGATGCTACCTACTATACAAATGCCTTAAATAAAGATATTAGAGATATACAAAGGCAACCATCTCTACCCAAAGAAAATGAATGGTAGAATTCATTACTAACAGCCCTCCTAAATCAGTTTATTTTTTAAAAAAATGATCATTTACCCAGATTTGTTTTTATCATACTAAGTTAAAATACATTTTCTAAAAATATTAAATCACTTCAGTACCTCCACATTTTCACTGCTTTTTATAGAGTCTTAAGTACATTTTTTATAGTAATCAATATGTCTAGATTGGTAGTAGTTATTTTCATGGTTATTACCATTCAATGTTTAACTATCTCTTTTAAATTGACCTAAGAGAATAGTTAACAAATGAGAATATTTATTTTAACCTTCTTTGAGGTCTAAATTCACTTTTCATCTTGGCTTTTCTCATTTTCACCTTGGACATGATTACTTTACAAGACATATGTCTCTTTCTTCCTTTAATTGCTTTTTGTACTTCCTCTTAAGTTCTCTTTTTTTAATGCTGGTTGCTAAGCAATGTGCATAACATTAGGCTAGACACTTAGTACCATTGGATATTGTCTCCTTGGTATTATTTTCATTATTTTCATCTATTCCTTGACTTCATTGGGATTGACCTAAATTGTAACTTCTACTTTCTTTGACATTTTTTTTAACCAAAACCTGTTCTGTCTTATGTCCTTTGATCACTACTCAATAGCTTTTGTGTTCAATATTTAGTGTCCCACTTCCTCATGAACAGACTCCCTATGACTATTTTCCTTTAATTCTATTCCTTTTGTCTTCTTTAATATGTATTTAAAGACATCCAAAAGACACCTCTTTTTTCTTATCCCCCCCCCCCCCCAAGGAGTATACCATTCCTGGAGGTACTGCAATACCAGGTCAATGCATGAAATGGATGGAGCAAGCGTCTATTTCATATCCCAGTGCCAAAAATTCACCTACTATATTGTTGTTGGATAGACAATGTATCAGATATTAAACTGATAAGAACAAATACTACACTTGATCTTAGCCAAAAGGTCAAGAAGTGATCAAAAGACACCTTTTCTTTCAGGAAATACAGATCACTTCCTCTGTCTTTTTTTGTCATTTTTTGCTGTTCTGGATGCTGTTTCCTACTGGTATCAAAGCACCTGTTATTATCTTTTCCTCATGTCACTTAGTTACTTTCATAATACATAAGACTGATTCTGGCCTTATTTTATAAATTACATCAGTCACTCAACATGGTTTGTTTTGCAATAAGCTACAATGCATTTAATTTATCTGGCTGCCAAAATAGTCCCCTAAAATTCAAACAAGAATACCAAATACTATTTCAATTACATACATCACTTCTTTTACAGATACATCAGGATACATATTTCAGAAGATACAAAGAACACGTTTACCCAAACCTTCTTTAGAGACTTCCACAATTGGGTTCACAGAGACTCTTGCTCCTGATATTATTCTTGAAGATGATGATTTCTAAGCAGGCCGCGGAAGGGGTTTATGGTTCAGTTCTGGCCATAACCTTATAAGCACAAATCCTTATAAAAAGAGAAAAGTTGGGGCTGAGGATGTAGCTCAGGGGTACAGCA
This sequence comes from Crocidura indochinensis, assembly GCA_004027635.1. Classification (NCBI taxonomy): domain Eukaryota; kingdom Metazoa; phylum Chordata; class Mammalia; order Eulipotyphla; family Soricidae; genus Crocidura; species Crocidura indochinensis. The sequence continues at coordinate 2,764 of PVKC010008149.1, read as the reverse complement.
TTAGCTTTTCTTGTAGAACATACTGAGTTCAACTCCTGATACTAAGAAGGCAAATAAGATAAATTGGACTTTGTCAAAATAAAACTTTCTCTCTTCAAAAGTAAAATGTTAATAAACTGGAATTTGTGTCTGGAATATGTAAACATCTCCTACAACTCACATGTAATATAAAATATAAAATAAAATTTAGAAACCTGGGAAAATATGTGAACGTTCACTTCAGTACCAAAAAATATGCCAAATGAGGCAGGATGCCATTGGAATCATGTCATTAGTCACTTAATCACTCCGGATGTTAAGTACAGTGAGGTAATATTGTATAGACCTTTTAGAAAGGGCTGAAACAAAAGAAAAATGCAAAATGATCAAGTGCTAGCAGCAACAAGAGCATCTAACATTTCCATAGCTTGCTAGTGTGAATACAAGAAGTACAGTCACTTCAGAAAACAGCTGCCACTTTCTTATACAACTAAGACAGAGTTAGTACAATGGATAAGGCATTAATTTTTCTGCAACAGACCTGAGTTCAATCCCTGGGACCCCATATGGTCCTCCCAGCCCAACTAAGAGGGACCCCTGAGTCAGTAATAAGTTCTGAGTACTTCCAAGTGTGACCCCAAAAGCAAGAAGTAAATAAAATCAAAGCACACACCAACCACATGCTCAGAAATCACATTTAGTAATCCAAAAGAAATGAAGTCAAAAGTCCAAATCAACATCTGAACACAAATATTTACGACAGTATGATTGATAATTGCAACAAATGAGAGGGATGACCCAAATATCAATGGGAATGGAAAAATAAAGGGTGCTGAACCCTCTAGTAGGCTGTGACTTAGTAATAAAAGGAACCAACCACGGGCAAGGGCAGCCACAGGGATGGATTTCATATGCATTATGGGAAGTGAAAGAGGCCTGATACAAAAGATTATTAGACTCTATGATTCCATTTCATGACAATGGAACAGGAAATAATAGAGGAGCACAAATAAAATCAGGTGCAGACACTGGAAATAGAGGGAGGAAATTGAAAAGAACAGAAATATTTTACAGGTCAATTGTGATGCTGCTTATGAAACTATATACGTATTTCAAAATGCAATGTTTACCTATCAGTGGAAAATTGTACAATCTGTAAATTATGCCTTAATAAACTTGATTTTAAAATGTTGGCTGACAGTTTAAAAAAGTGAACAAAATATTACATTAGGATAAAACTGAATCAGGGAAAAAAAGATAAATAGGGCTTTTAAGAGAGAGTATAAATTTTGAAATTGTTAAGGAACTTGCTCACATAATGTTCAATGCTTGTTCAGACATTTTTTAGCGAAAAAAATATAAGTATCAAATCCCTATGACATTTTGGTTCTACTACATTCATTTAAAAGAATGATATTGTAGTTTAATTTTTAAATGCCAGAATTTACAATACTCAGGAAATTACATATTTTACAGCCATTAAACTTTGAAACTCTTCTTGAGTTTTCTGGGAAAACATACTGGAGATCTGGGTTCAACCAAGCCCCAGCAACACGATATATAACAAAACAAAACATTTGCTTTAAAGAATTTTAGCCATCAATCTAAAACAAAAACAAAACCCTGGTAAGGAATCTGCTTTAAGAATCATTTTAGGAGGGCTTGGGGGATGGCTCAAAGGGTTGGAGGAGCACTTACCTAAATGTCCTTTAATAATCACTATTTTTTTTCTTTTTTTGGTTTTTGGACCACACCCAGTGATTCTCAGGGGTTACTCCTGCTATGTGCTAGAAATTGCTCCTGGCTTGGGGGACCATATGGAACACCAGGGGTTGGGGGGGAGGGTAGAACCATGGTCCATCCTGGGTCAGCCACATGCAAGGCAAATGCCCTACCGCTGTACTCTCAATTTTTGCCAATTGAATTACATATGTCTTGGTATTGGTCTGTTAGGGTCTATTTTATTAGGGATTCTTTTTGCCTTCTGGCAAAAATTAGTACAGGTGTCTCTTTCCAGAGGGTGGGAAAATTCTCTGCTATTATTTTCCTCACTACTTGTTCTCCTCCTTTCCCTGTCCCCTCTTTCTGGTATTCCTACAATTTGCAGGGTATTTCCTTTATCTTTGTTCATTAGATACCTAACTTTTTCTTCCAATATTTTATCTCTTGATTTCTTTTTTTTCATGTTTTTCTTTTTTTATTTTTAATTATGAGAACAAAGATGTAAAGAGAGAGGACAAGGTAAAGTTACAGTGGGAGGACGATCACCCATAAACAGAATTCACCTAAGTCCCCTTGCTGGTATGGAATTCAGGGGTTTCAAAGTAGGCGTGGCCGTAGAGCTAAGCAGAGCGCGCTTTTTGGGTACAGGGCCTGGAGAGGTTACGGTTCGTAGATCGGCTTAGCAGAGAGGAGGAGAGAAGAGGCAGAAGCATGGCCGGTGGTGGTCTTTATGTTTCTGGGATCCCCAATCACACGGCTCGATTGGTCCCACATGGATCGAGTGAGACCATCTTACCGGTGGGGGTCCCGGTCCGTAGATCGGCTCAGCAGAGAGGAGGAGAGAAGAGGCAGAAGCATGGCCGGTGGTGGTCTTTATGTTTCTGGGATCACAATCACACGGCTCGATTGGTCCCACGTGGGTTGAGTGAGACCATCTTACCGGTGGGGGTCCCGGTCCGTAGATCAGCTCAGCAGAGAGGAGAGAAGAGCATCTCTTGATTTCTTATTGATTTCTTTGTCATTGTTTTTCTGTTTGTTTGTTTTTTGTTTGTTTTTTTTTTTT